>JAOYRR010000504.1:0-95000 GCA_038994665.1 Podotricha telesiphe | reverse complement strand
AGGGTAGTCAGGCAGAACCTAGTGTCAAAACAATCTCGGCTCGACTTTTCACCCAAATGGCCATTGCGTGTTGAATGGCGGACTTCAACGCCGCTCTTTGTCTTAGGTACAAGAGCGGGGAAATGGAAATACTTTAAATATAATGGAGTGGGCATCGAACCCATAAACATCACGGAAACAGACAGAAATGTTACACTGCGCCACAATGGCCTAGTAATACTAATTATATATATAATAGATAAATATAAATTAATATGTAAGAAAATCTTGCAAAACTATTTTTACCTATGCTTTGCAATCTGACTAGATTGAAAATTTTCACATATCTGGATCCGATGGAAATACATAAGTACGAACATAATTATGGAAAATATCTAAATTATTTTAGCAAAATAATCAGTGCAGTTCAGTTCAGTTTAGTTCCTTAATTATGACGTTTCGACCATACCAGTAAATCATAAATAACTTCACCAAAGAAATGTATTTCAATACGAATTTCTTTTTATAGATTTAGGTAACTTTGAGGGGTATTTGCGTGTTCGAGATATGAATAAAGGGCGATGTAGGTGCTACAAATATAATGGCATACAAAAGTCTGCAGTTATTAGATCAATTCAGACGAATAAGGTAAAAACAAATTAAAGCTTTTTAATTTAAGTAGAGTTTGATACATTTATGGTGTCAGTTATTTAAACCTCAAATATACATAAGTAGGACTTAAATTTATTTTTTAAATAGTTACTTTAAAAAACAAACATACTAGGCTATATTAAAAAAGTAGCTTTACGCTTTTTATTTTATTATTTATATATGTACCATACAATAAAATACACAGTACACAAAGTGTACAAAGGGTAACTTATATCTAAAAGAGATCATCTCTTCGAAAAAACCTTGAATGTAAGATATTTCTTTCGTGCATAATAAAACTAAATATATAAATAAATTCCTACTATTTTGATATACTTAAATATGTATTAAATATTAGCTTTGAACTTATGTGTAGTTTAAATATGTACTTTTCTGTGTTGTGTGAACAAAGAAGTTGTCGTTGTTAAACTAACCTTACCATTAATTTAACAAAAAACTTATATATAAGATAAATTAATGAATGATTAAAGTTAAATATTATAACAATTAATATATTAGCTTCACATAGTTCTACGTACGATATTAATATATTTATTTTAATTCTACACACTTGTCATATGCATACTTTATATCATATCGATAACAAGACAGTTGTCATTTCTCAAGAAGTCTAGCTTTTTTGGAAAAAAGCAAGAAAAAAGAAAGATATAATTAAATATTATAAATACATACCAAATATAACAAATAAAATCTAATATCAGCGATAAAATAATATATGAGAAATCTTAAGAGCTTGAAGCTTTACTGTTATTGTATTTCAATTCTAAAACAGACGGACACAAGAAGCAGTTCCAAGTCTACTTTACGATTTAAATTTACGACTGAGTTCAGCTTTTATAGTCATGTTTTTTATGATTACGTTCGTACAAAGGTGCTTAGAGATTCTTCAAAAAAATGTACGAAATTCATTTTTACTTTGCCAGAGCCTACAATTCGTTTATTTATTGGAACTTAAAATAACAAATATATCAAAATTTAATCTGCCTTGACGTTGCTTTGGCCTCTACAAAGCGTATACTTTTATATAACAAGATGCCCATAACTTTTAAAACATAAGTCATTAAAGTTTTTTTTATACGTCCATTAATTTTATTCATCAATCAAGTTAGAATATTGTTGTTAATTCTACTGGATTATTATTTTGCGTTCACGGTGCATCAAAATCTCTATGTGGCAAGCATTAGTTCTAATCTAGCGTAGAATTAAGCCTTTCCTATACACAAAATAACTTACTCTCTGGTCTAAATGTCACCCGGTCTGAAATACAAAATGATACATTAATGCGGTAACTACAACTTTACACCTGTTTTATAAATACCTTCCCTTGTAATCTATATTATAATGCCGGTGTTTCTTTAGATAACTTAGATGCTTAATGTTGTAATAAATCGTATACTAAATTAAAAAAAACAGTAAGAACTGATTATATTACAATCTTAATATAACTATTTTTGTAATCGACGAAAAAATCAAAGTTTCTCAATTCGATACGTATATATGTTTTATATTAGACCACGCAAAACCTGTAAAAACAGTGTAGACCAATTATTATAATTCTTTTTTTTTACACAGATATTGATTCCAAAAAAAATTAAAACTAAAATTCTAACCCTAAAAGCACACAATTAAACTTACCTGTAGTGTGGTAATATCAGCAAAAAAAGAAGTACATGAAACAAAGAGGAAAGTAAATTAGTAATTATACAGAATACAGAATAAGGTTTTTTATTTTAAGATTTTTATATAATATTACATTTAACCTAATGGAAATATAATAACATAGATAAGTCTACCTGTGACCAAGGACTACTGATTTTTTTTCAAGAGTGGGGTTTTCTATAATATGGCTTTGGATTAGTGATGCGACTCGAATATAATTTTTTGACTAGAGTCAATCGAGCAATTTCACTATCTGACTCGAGTCGTATTCGAGTGTAACTCGAGTAAAAATAGTATATAATCTCTTTTAGTAATTTTAAGTAAATAACTATATTAAAATAGTGTCATAGTAATGTATGGAGTATAATGAAATATAATATACATTACTCGTACAAGAGTTTCAACATATTATTTATTTAAGTAATAAATAAAATAAACAAAATTCTTCCTAAGAAGTGAGAATAATTAAATTTCCGTAAACTAATAACAACAATCACATCATTTTATGTAATTTCATTTACCAGTCTTTTAGTTTGTACCAGACTAGTCTATAATAGAATTTTGTTTATCATAGCTTACAATATTTCAAGGTCATATAGAAATAAACAATTAAGTTTCGCCTGCAGCTTCTACAGGATTATTTTTATCGCGTCTAATTTTTCAGTTTTTTTCCAATACTGTTTTAGTAAATTAATTTAAAATCTAACTGTGCCCGCGACTTCCTCCACGTGGGATTATTAAATAAAAGTACCTCAGGTTTTTTTACTCCTTATATTACATAAGCTATCCTTTTAAAGTCTTGTCAATATCGGTCCAGCTGTTTCAGAGATTAGTCGGAAATAACAGGCAGACTGACAACAATTTTATAAAATGTTATTTTGCTATAGGTACCGTGTACTGAGTAAATGGAGATTGCATTTAGTAAAAAACAGGTATTTTATTATTACAAACAGACACTCTAATTTGTGTCGATTACTGACAATGAAATTCTATTCATAAATTGAATTGGGATACCTACGTACATAAAGTCGAAATTACGCGTATTTTACATTTTATAGACTTACATATAGTTAATCAATTTTCTCACAACTTAAAGGGCGGCAAACAAACTGTAATGGCAACACAATCAACTCGATGCGCCGAGTTGACTCGGTAACTCGTGTGCATAAAGACTGGAGTAATATTTATTTTCAATTGAGTACGAGTTTGACAAATTCACTTGAATGACTCGAGTCGAATCACTACTTTGGATTTCAAAATATAAAAATAATCCGGCTTAAATTTCATTTTCAATTAAAACAAATACCTTTATTTAATGTATACAATGATAATTAAGAACTAAATTATTATTAACTAATAATTAAGAAGTATTTATTTATCAAAACCTAGTGTCAAAATACTCCGTTCCCACCCGAGTCAGTGACATTTTATTGAGATGTGGAACTCAAGGCTGCGCTTTGTCTTATCACCAGAGTAAGCGAATGAAAGTCGTTTAAATAGAAACATATTATATAACATTGAATGAGTTAATGTATTGTACACAAATGTATTCTTAGTATGTAGGCTGTTTAGGCTTAGGCTTCCTAGATAAAAAAAAACTTTCCACCGAGTGGAACCTTCAAGCGCTATCACACTGCACCTCGATGGCGATGACCACTTTTTGCTTAAAAATTGAAGAATTAAATTAAACTAGATATTGTTTACTACTATAAACAGTCAGAATAGAAAGAAAAAGAGAGTTAAGAATATAAATTATAAAAGACAAGATAAAAACAATTGTACAAAATATCTTTGAACCTTTCTTCTTAACATTTATTTATAGTTCACTTAACATTCTAACACATAAAAGAAAACCAATACATCATGTGTAACTAAATATATATATATATATATATATATATATATATATCACAGATTGCATAGTCGTGTTCGTGTATTGCCTTGAGGACACATTTCGATCCTTGAAACTTGACCCGCGTGTTCTCGCCCCTGTCGCGTCATGTTGGCGCCTCATCTGACCCGCTTTGTTCATGGTGTATGGCGTAAGCTATAAGCGAATTTATTTCTTACTCAAAAAAAATTTTTTTTTAGTTGACATGTAAAATATGCCACTCTGGTGCAGTGTGACAGCGTCTGGCTGTATTTGTGATGGTTGTAGGTTTAATTCCCACACGGGGAAATGATTATATTTAATTTATTTTCATTTCTTCTCTGGTGACAAGACAAAGTGAGGCATTAATTTTCCTCAATCAACACGTAATAACTCAGATTTGGGCTGAAAGTTGAGAACGACTACCCTGTTATGCGGGAAACAGCGTGATGCTGATATATAATATTAGGTGCAGTTCAGATGTTGTTAATATTTATTTATTTGATTATTTGACATCAAAATTTTTAACAAAACAATATTTCAGTCCTACAAAACTGTTTATACAGTTTGACTGTAGGATCAGTTGAATCTCCTAATTTTACATTTTAAACAGTCGATTGCTAATATATATTTTTAATTTTATTATAAATATTTTGAAAATTGGTTCTCGGTGTATTTTTTTATTAATTTAGAAAGAAGAAATAGCAGTTATCTAAGACTTGACAAATGTCAAGTCTTAGATAACTGCTATTTCTAAACTAAATAGTTTAAAAATTTGTGAATGAAATGTAAAAATATAACAAACTCCAAGAAATATACATTTTGCGTTTTATAATAGGTCAGGAAATAATGAATACTAATATAGTATATAGAAATAGGTTAAGGTTAAAAAAAATTCGATCGAGTTTGCAAATTATTGCTCTTGTGCAAATGCTGAAACTTATATCATTACAAAAAATATATTAAAATAATAAAAATGTTGATGTAAATACAAAAAAAATGTAACTTGTCTTTCTCAAGTTAGACTCACCACGACCTCTTTTTCCGTGAACAGTCGAAATGAGCCAACCGCAATAAATACACTGTTTCCGCAAATTGTGATTTTATGTATTCTTCGAGATAGTTTTTAGAGGCGTATTAGACGAGTTAGAAGAAAATAAAGGAGGTGACAATTACGTAACAGGAAAAGACTCGGTAATAAATCGCACACTTGTACAAACTAGTTTAGTCAAGAGTAACTCGAAGGTTTAAAGAAAATTAACCATTCATTTAATTGAGAAAAAAATTGAGTCACTCCAAGAAGAGATAATTGATAAGAGCTTTAATTATTAATTAGCAAAGAAAAGTCGTCAATTTCCATGTAGAGTAAGCAATAAGAAGCTAGTGCTAAGAAACTACCTCCTAAACTATCAGCTTGAATTCGAAAAATTGTAAATGATAGCTATTTAATTATATTTCCAATTTCCCTGAGATTAATTCGAACCCACAACCATTGTATTTACAAATGCAAACATAGTTTTGTACTCGTATGCATTTATTAAAATGAGTACAAACATATTATGTATCTTATACTTTATTATATTTTTTTCTTTAAGTAAATTTAATATGCCTTCGAAACACGATTTATACAAAACCTTTATACTGCTGAGGTCAGTATTTGTTTTTATCTTACACTCAGTAACGTTTATAAAACGGGGTTGAGGGATGGTTTTTTGGTTTTTTTGTGTGGTACAAGTGATAAACTTCCATAAATACACAATACATGGCGATTCATTATATTAGATATATCTCTATATTAAATTGACACGCTTTATAACTTCAACCAACCGATTTTAAACTTGTTTAATAATCCAGTCTATAATATGAAATAAGCGTATAAAATATAAAACGTAGGTTTATTTATTTTCATTGGACATAAAAATTGGAAAGTTGAGGTTTCACTGTATTACTGGAAGAGATTTATTCAATTTAGCTGTATTCCCTGCGGTGGACTGCACACAACAATTTATTTAAAAATAATTCAGCCTCATGTTTTTTCTCGCATAGCAGGGTTGTGAGAGAACCCAGTGTCAACACACTCGGTTTTCCACTTTCCGCCCATTTTCAAGAAATTGCGTGTGTGCGTGGCGGATCCCAACGCCGCGCTTTGTCTCGTACCAGAGCGAAGTAGTGAAAAAAAAATCAGGTTACATTTTTTTATCTAGGATATTTTTTTAATTCACTTTACATTAAAGCTGATTATTTAGTGACTTGTCATTCCAGTCTTTATTTTCCATTTAATCGCACCACAAATTGGTGTTTTCAGAAAGGACTGGAATTACTAAAAACATTCAATACGACAATATAATTACTAAATATATAGCCTCGCTGCGACACAAACTAAAAGAAATTGTGCTAGTTAAGTAGTCATTAATTTAATTTAAAGAATAATTATTTAATTGTTTAGTTTACTGTGTAGTTTTCCTTTTATAAGTTAAGTTATTGTTAAGTAAAAGTAAAAAAAAATAATTAACAATTTTACTTATTGTCTATCATTATAACATTTTTAGCGCATGCTGTGTTTGCATCTAGAAAACTGCAAGAAAAATTGTATTTTAGTTTTTTACGTATATTTAAAATTTAAAAAAATGTACTGTAACAAAAACAATGATTTGAGTGTTATTTCTTTTGTAAGCTAATATACAGAAAAAAATAAGGCCCAAAACAGTCAACCATTTGGCATATTCCTCGTTATCCTATAGTGAAACAAATTTCTTGTGTGTAAAACTTATTAATTTGTTCACTTAGACCATTACCCATATACTCAACTTGAGTAGGGTCTGAGAAAGTCCCCTGCAATAAACACCAAGCTTCCGTGAATTATGATTTTACACTATGGCGGCTTGGTCTATATCAAGTAGGCTTTTAATATCAACAACGGTGAATTGAAAAGTACTATTTCGAAACATTCATAATTTAGCCAAAAGGATGGTGTAACATATGTTTTTTTAATGCTTTTTTTAGTCAAGTATTTAGTTTAATCGAATTACTATTGGAATATTTTTAACTCTACTATTTTTTTAATTCTGAAATCATCAAATCTAAAGATTAATAAAATAATACACTATAAAATTTGTCTTACATTTTGTGTGAACCATAGACTTAATAAAATTCGATAACACAAGCTCTAAATGAATTTAAATAGAAGTGTCCCTTCAGAATTTAAAGTTTGTTTAGAAAAAAACACACTCACACACAATATACAGTATTTTATGAGTTTATAAAATCTACTCGTGTGTAATAGCTGTCAAGTAGAAAGTCCTTGACGCTGCAAAAGCGCTGAGATCGCTTCGGTCGTCAACGGTACTCGGTTAGCGAGTATAATCAATAGAAGAACATTGATATATGTAGTTCCTATACAAAGTTAATATGTATGAAATGTATGTATATGTCAATACGGGAAGTGAAAACTTTACATCCGTTTTTATTTAATTATAAAAAAAAATAGTTTAAGTTTAAATAGATAATAATGTATTAGCAATACATTTAATTAATAAAATAAATATTACACTTGCTGTGTGTTTGACATACACTTTTGTTTAAGTGGCATACATACACGTTGGTAAGGCTATGCATATTTTATACGCCACTAGAATGCAAAGACTAATATTTTTGAAATTTTATTACATATATTTTTTAAATTTCTATGTATTATTAGACAATACATAAATATCTATAATGATGTAACGTTAGAGAATAAAAGGGAATCTTTACTGACACTAACGTATGTTGTACAGTGAAAATATTTCTACCCAAGTATTAAGCAAAAATACAAATTTTTGTACTTTTTATTATTTTCCGCTTTTTCCCGCATGGCACCCTGCTATGCGAAAAGAACCTAGTGTGAAGACATTCCATTTTCCACTTTCCGCCCTAATCAGAGACATTGCATGTTGAATGGCGGAACTCAACGCCGCGTAAAATATTTTAAATATAATCAATCCCCTGAGTGGAGCGAACAAACAATCATTGCGTATACGGTCACACTACGCCACGATGGCCCCATCTCTGTTTCAGTCTATAAAATAATATAACAAAACTTCAATTATGGAGGCAGTGTATATGTCCAGACCGATTCACTTAAAAAAGATGTGGTAAACACAAAACTAGAAAAAAAAGTTAACAAAAGGTGGACTTATCTCTCTCTATAAAAAATCTCTTCCAGTCAACCTGTGGAAGTGGCAGTATAAAGCGGAAAGAAAATAGTTTGCAAAAAAAGCAAACAACATCAAAAATAATACCATAAAATATTAAACATAAAGATATATATATATATATATATATATATATATATATATATATATATATATATATTCTGGTCCATTAGATGTTTTTTTAATGAAGACTTAAAAGATACAATTGTTGGGTTGGGTTAATGTATATGTAATTCAATAATAAAAATAATAATAATGGCGCAATCGGACAGAATCATCGTCATCAAAACACCTATATATATAATAAAAATGTAACTAATCGCTGTCTGTACTTGAAAAATATATGAAAAAAAACGTATTATTGGGATTATTTATTAATGTTATAGAACTCAAAACAATGATTTTAAACTTTCTTTTCTGTTTGTCTATTTATTTGTTTGTGCACGCTATCTCTTAACCGATTTAAATTCTGTATCTACTTTTGTATTTTGGTAAGCTTTCCTTAACATTTAGTGTTTATTTTATTGCATTTGCTTCATAAATATATGAAAGTTACAATCATTTTATTTATAAATTTAGCAGTCTGTGATTTAAGTGGGACCGCAGGCAGGTGAAAAGACGAATTAGTTTAGTCGTGTAGTTTACGCAGGCGAATCCGCGGGCGGGTCGCTATACTAAATTATAATTGTAAACATAACGTAATAAACTTAAAATATTATCTTTATTGATATGTAAATTGGAATATTAATTAATAAACTTTGGTATATAGCACACGACCCACCATTATTTGGGCGGAACCCTTGATTAATACATTCGAAGCCGGCTGTCTTTTGGTTGAATGTTATTTGATGAGTTAACACGATTGGACGACAGTGCGAGTTTGTCTTTGGTGTCTGATAATGGATATGACGTCATGGTTCAATGACGTCAAATCTATTCTCTTTTATATCAGCCAGTATTTATACGGGCATAACATAATATTTTTTATTAAAATAAATAGCCGATAGAAATTTCAATAGATAAAATCGATTATTATAGATGTTTTTTTAACTTCACGCTTTTTTATAGATACAAAGATACAAGAGAGATACTAAGTGTCAAGACACTCTATACTTATAGAAGTATAGAGTGTGTTGACACTTTGTTTTCTTTGCTTATCGTTCTATAAAAAAGCGTGAAGCTAAAAAACATCTATAATAATCGATTCTATCTATTGAAATTTCTAATATAATAATAATATTAAGCTATATTATAATATTATTATACAAGATAAAAGCGACTTTTAAGAAGATTTGTGTCAGTCGCGCTTTGAGCGCTTTCAGTTTGCGCTCAGTTTGTGATATTGCATAATACCAAAGAATATTGCACAATCCTATATTCAGTAAGTACATTATAATAAACCTAATATTAGAATAATGTACTTAGAATAATGTACAGCTACTTTTTTTTATATATTTGTGAAGCTGAATTTGAAAACGCAACGACTGTATTTTTTAAATTACATTACATAATAGACAATAAACAAGTCTCTTTTTATTGTTTTTCAAAAAAAAACTATATACCGTTTACTTAAAAGACATTTCTATAGTCTGATTTACACTATTTTTGCACTAACAGACATTTAACAAATGCCATAAAAAAATATATTCAACACATGGTGGGATATGCCCCATAAATCTCCGATTGCATTTCCCTCGTAAATATGTTCGCTACTTAAATAAACAGTACGTTTGGCTTTATCGTTTAAGAATGGTTTATTTATACTAAACTGATTGGAATTCGCGTGGGCGTGGCTGAATTGATTCAATTGACGCATATCTAAGACCTAGCTACTTTATAATAAATGTTGTGGCTTTGTAACTCGAAGTACATATATTTATTAAAGTTATTTTTTAATTTATTTGAGGCCACGTGGCACTTGGTTAGCGTCTAGCGTAAAAGCGATTGGTTGCGGGTTCGATTCTCATTCGGAGGTACCTACAATACGCAATGACTCGATTTCTGGCGGAAATTGGAGAACGGAGCGTCTTGACACAAGTTTTTCTCTGAACCCTCTTCTGTGCGGGAAATAGCGTGAAGGTGATATAAAACAATTATAACAATGTACTTATATGTAAAATATTCTATTTGGTTTTGAATGAGTTTTGGAGAATTATAAAAGTAGTTCCGACTAGAACATTGAAAGTTTTACACTACCGGGACAAAAAAAATATGTTTGCGACAATTTTTTCCTTCAAAACATGCATGTTTCCGAGAGAGGAGAAGCCTATTGTCAAGACCCTTCGGCCTCCACCTTCCGCCCGAATGCGCATATCTGAAAACGCTAATTTCTGAACTTAATATATAGAAAACCTTGCCTGTTTTACAATTCACATATAGGCCTTCTCTTTGTAGGTGCCGTGGGTAAATCTTAGGTAGTTTAAAGAAGACTCAGAAGTTTACGTCAAATCAATAGTCGCCTATTTCGATCCGCGTTACTAAAGTAAATGACTGCCTAAATTTTGTATTCAATATTCGGCTGGGTACGATTAAATATGTCACTATATTCAAAACTGTGGGTTAAATTATTCTAGTATATTTTATATTTATTTTAATAATTTGATATATTTCTAATGCATTATTATAAAAAATATTGCCTTTCTGCTTTTTTTCTCTATATAAAGCTAAAGTGTGGCACATATATCCATATCTGCAAAGTTTTCGTAAATAGGGATTTATTTATACAAAATTTAATAAGATTATGGTTTTCCGAATTGTACACATTTGAAATGAAACTATTTTAACTGGTTGAATCACGTATATTATTGGTATCAAAAATACATTTGAGAAGACTACTACCAACTGGGACCCAATCCTGAAAACATTGAAGTCTCAAACCCACTACATCAGAGAGCAAGATACAGTTAGCTCATTCTGCAAGAACCTAGGGCAGTACGCGTGGCAACTAAGAAATCATTGGCGGTAGTTTAATTATAATAAATGTGTCAACTGACAAACGAATGCCACCTCTGTCTACGCGTGAACACGGGCTACTGCAAAATGTTCAAAGCGTCAGGTTCGAAGAATAATATACGCGATTAATCCGGTTTAAACAGTTTCATTTGAAAGTGGGTTCAATTAAAAAATATATCTATTTATACTAATATTTTGGCAAAGTTCTTCGTAAGACTTACTTAGTCTTGAGGCTGTTACACGTATTGTATTAATAATACCCGAACTGAATACAATATACATATAGACTGATTATTATATATTTTTATAAGTAATTTTAAACTGTTACAGGTTGTGAAACAAATATAGTACCGTGGCACTAAGCTATAGTCGACAGCACACAACAAGAAATGAGTAGACATCATAACCCATACTAATATTATAAATGCGAAAGTAATTCTATCTGTTTGTCTGTCTGTGACGCCATCAAGACCAAACCGCTGAACCGATTGCGTTGAAATTTTATATAAAGGTACTTGAAGGTCTTAGGATAAACATTGGCTACTTTTACTTGTCATTTTTTAGTATTTCCAGGAATTTCATTGTTTTACGGAAAGGGCATCGAATATACGAAACATTTATAATTCACGCGGGCGAAGTCGCAAGCGGGTCGCTAGTATATAATATATATATTCAAAAGGTATCTAGAAATTAAGCAGTTCTATTCACGCATGCGCCCTAAGCGTAATATGTTGCGTAGCAACAGGTGGTTACATTCAGGGGAAGTTCTTTCATTAATCTATGGAAAAATGATCTATAACGCAAGGCATAATAAGCCATAATTGCATGTAACAAATGAAAGTATCTTGAAACGTAATCTTTATTAAATTGAATATGACAGTCTCACATTTTCCTTATTACAGCAATCTTGAAAAAATCAAATAGACTTCTGAGTTGTCGAGAAAATATATTTTATGTGTTTACATATATATATATATACGTATAACGTACATTTAATATGTGTAATATGTGTATTATATTCTTATTTGTGTAATTATATGGTTCTGTATAATATGTATTTTATGATGTCGGGACACATGTCCATTGTTAACTTAGTTCATACTATAATGACTATATAAACAGATGGAGTAATTACAGAATTCGAAAACCTTGTTCTTTTCTGTTCTTACAAGGAGTTTTGTATAATTACAGGCGCCCCTATAAATCGCAACTTGAGGAAACAATTAGTATAACAAAAGAAAGGTCACAAATGACCACTAATTAAACGGCCTCGGGATAATTGATGGCTGTTTTTTTAGAATATTTCATCTTTCATCTTAAAGACAACACGTCAAGAAGTACGAAGCAGCTCTTTGATTAACGTTTTTTTTTGTATTCTGAAATTTTCACCATAATATGAGAATTAAAAATACAAATATAACAGTTTTATTAAGGGCTTTGGACATTCATGGAACAAGTCAGGTCACAGGTCTATATTTCAAAACCCCTACATATTACCCCGCTCTCTAAATAATTTCGTCTATACAAACAAATTCGATGGTGATGCAAAATTATTAAACCTCGCAACTCAAAAAGAATTTATAACTCGTACTACTAGTATACACATATTGGTTGAAACATTTATTTCTATTTCTAGCGAATACCTCGGGCTTCTCGATCTATCGAAATTGTGAAATTCACTTAGACGTCTATACTAATTTCAATAGTAGTTAGTTAAAATTTTCAATGCCGCAAATTGTAATATACGTTTATTAAATTTAGTTTTGCCATCCAGATTGAATTGACTGGATCAGATGGAAAGTGAAATATCATATTGTCGGTTCCAAATCAAAGATTAAGTAGAATATAATAAGTCTGTGGGTTCTACAATGTATTTTCAAATACAAAAATTATACGCGATTGATAGTTTCTTTTCAAAAATGTGTAATAATCGGGAAAATCAAAGAACTTATTATGTGAACTATAGTACGGACTTGAAAACGCAAATAAAATACGTCGATTAGAGTGTCTAAAAACGAAACGTGCAAGATATGTCTACCTGTGACCACGGACTACTGTAAAGTGTTCGAAGCGTCGGGTTCTAAAATGTATTTTCGAATACCAAAATTATACGGGATTAATCCGGTTAAAATAGTTTCATTTCAAAAATTAAGTAGAATAATTTGGTTAATTAGCCGAAACGTAACAAATAGAGTGTTTTCTGTTTTAAGAGTAGAGTGTTTTCACATTCCATTCCCTCTGCCCAATACAAATATTATGATACCCGTCTCATTGAACGATTGGAATGATAAACAGTCAAAGTTTTATTATTAATAATAAAAATTATTCCACTAGATCACATCCACTTCAGTACTTATAAATTTCAATGATTTCGAAGTTGACGGTCAAAAGACCTGGTCCACATTTGTTAGCTGATTCAAGGATTCATACATTTGTGTGTGTCGCTGTATAGGGAGGTCGTCTGAAGTGAACTCTTGTGGGAGTAGGTCAACAGTATCTATCTTTTATTCCATACTCCTCGGCTCACTAACTCTCTCATAACCAACTATTTAATAATCTACCGTTGTTTTATTGCAAGTGCTATTATTTCGAATCATGAGCATTGTTCAACGGTAATAAAAACAGTGTTGTTTTTTGTTTATTATAAGTTTGTACGAGACCCCAGTGGTAATTTGCAAGCTTTGTTTTCAGGTTACTTTAATTTTAAATTTCATATGTACAATGTACATCAATTGTTGTAGGTAGCTGAACCAAAAGAAAAGTTAATTTAAAATTCTGTTGTCTAAATTTTAAAAATATATTTTAAACTAGGGACCCGCTTGCGGCTTCGCCTGTGTAAGCTTCATGACTAAACTATGTAGTTTAATCGCTCGTCCGCGTTTTTACTTAAATCACAAAGTTTGCTTAAATTTATTATTTAATTGTAACCTTTTGATTTATAAACCGATCGAAATGAAATAAACACTAAATGTTTTTTTACACTACTACTAGTAAATGGAAGTTTATCAAAATACAATAGTCTAAACTGCATTTAAGTCGGTTAAGCCATTTCTGCAATAAGCGTGCACAAACAAACAGACAAACAGAAAAGAACATTAAAAAATTATTTTGGGTTCTGTTATATTGATAAATGCCCCTAATAATATATTTTTCATATCATAATATTTTATCATAATTAAATATGTTTATAATATATTGTATGTACTTCCTGTATCTTTCTTGGACTTATCCAGCAAGTTCTATATATTGCTAAAAACATTTATATATTCATCGCAGATATATCTTTGTTTTGAAAAGAAATAGTATCAATTAGTGTAGTTGTTTTTTCTATTTATTATGATGCATTTAAATGTATTGTTGTTGATTTTTTGGTTTCTTATGAAAACATAACTCTAATTATAATCATTTGCGAATTTTAACGGCATAGATTTGAGCTTTAAGCCTATGAATCCATACTAACTGGTTTAAATGGGCAGTAAATAAAGTTTTGGGTACCTTATTTATGTTCATTTGGTTATCCTGTCATATTTAAATAATGGGAAAATGGAAAAGACTTTTAACATAAGATATATTCAAAATAATTCTGTTTTAAATCTAAAATTATATTGACGAACGCGTAATCCAGAATATTATATAATAATATTCTAGGATTCAAAGTTTGACTCGGCTTAAGAAGAATAGAAGTGTAGGTATTTGAAGTCGCCATTTATTGGTTATCAATTTTGTTTATTGTAAATTATGAAATGTTTAGTTTGCATTTATAATTAGTAAAGCGTACAAAAACTGCGTAAAATAATTAAATACGAAATAGAAGTGCCTCTGAACACGTCTCCCATACTTGGCAAACGTTGGAGTATGTGTCGTCATATCCACGCGATAATTCACTGCGTATCGTATACCTTTATTCATACATATAAAAGATTGTCGGTAAAAATAATATTAGTATAAAATAATAAAATTAAATATATAAACACTTGTTTAATCTAAATTCCTCCATATATTGTTTAAAGAAAATACAAGTCTCCTAAAGTGTTATTCACACACTTAGGATATAGAAATACATTTTTAGAAAACGTATAAAAATTTGAACGTTGCGGGATTCGAACCCGCGCGTCTTGGAGTTCGTTCGAGTCAGAGTTCGTGGTTAGAGCGCTTGGACGGTTTTCAAGAGGTGCGGGTTAAAATCCAGCTGCGTTAAAAAAAATATTTTTTTAAATATTTATCCCTTAAACTTCCCAAGGATACCTTTATGTCATATTAAAGCTTTGTATGACCCTACTGGACTAAGGAACTGAAATGGCATTGCATTTCGGTTCTGTGTTGTCAATCAGTCACTAAGCGAGTCATGATTCACAACGTCGTCTAATAGATGTTAAAAATATTCATTTTTGTATTTTCGGATTTCGTATGTACATGCCAAATTGCAGCTTTGTACGCCCAGTACGTCAAGTTTTATGTATATTGTATAAATTAAATATATACTTGTTTGTATATTAAATTACTGCCAAATCACTTTAAAAGTAGCATGGCCCTTGTAACTCAACATAAGAAGACTCCATGTGTTAGCTGACCGCTGGCTTCGTGTCGCCCATTCAATTATATTTTATATCATACTTCGGTGGACTTATAAAACAATGAGGTTAATTAAACATTTTGTAATTTAAAATATAAGCATTATCCTATTTGTTTTTTATGCATCATTTATACATCTTTTGTATGATTCGAAATTAGCAAAGAGAAGCTTGTGAAAGTTAGCAGCCCACTACCAGTCAGGGGCATTATTACTAATCTATATATGGCAGGAAAAACTGTTTAAGAGGCGCGGGTTCAAATCCCACTGCGTTCAAATTTTTATACGTTTTCTAAATATGTATTTTTTTTTCAATTTCCTAAGTGTAGAAATAAGACTTTAAAAAATGTTAAGAAATAATCATAAAAGATTCATTATTTTTGTATCCTCTTAAAACATTGTCAGTCTACAGTTGAGTAATAAGAAATTCTAAATACTTAGACAAAAACATTGAAAAACCGTTTTCGAAGTAGGCATTTCTAGTAATTAAGCTAGCCAATTTTCGCTTCTCCTTGTCTCAGTGTTTATTTCTCATCATGTTTACGTAACATATAGCTAAATTAAAAAAGTAAACTAAAAAAAGGTGCATACTGGAAATCAGCAAGAAAGTTTTGAAAAACTAACTTTTAATTATATAAGAAACAAAATTTTGATTCAATGTAAAAGTGGAAACGAAAGGCATAATCTTGTCTCATAATCATGAGGTATCTTGACTCAACAGTAAAACTATAGTCTTTTCCAATACTAATACTATTTTAAAATAACCTGTTTATTGCGCAATATGAACAAAGTACCTGAATAGCAATCCGGATATTTAAGTCCGAGATAGAATTGGTATTCAGGTATCCCACCTATGGGCCATATTGGATCCATTACTTGAGTTATATAATTACCTCCATGCTAATATTATAAATGCGAAAGTAATTTTGTCTGTCAGTCTGTGACGCCATCAAGATAAAATCAAACCATGATGACCATGGTCAAACCGCTGAACCGATTGTGATGAAATTTTATATAGAGATACTTCCTCTCCTACCTATGGTCCTCCGGATCATAGGCATAGGCAATTGTTGCTCTCATTTAGTCCTGTATATTTTATCACCAAGAAGATTTTACAAAGCTCAAAGGTTTTAGAGGTTTATTTCCGTTCTAAAATACGCCCATTTCAGCACGTTCTGTGGCCGACCAATACTGTAACTTCATCAACCGGTACTAAAAATCACTTACATTTATAATAGCTATTACAACGCGTCATTTAAATCAATTTTATCACCTTTAAGTATAAACAATATTGATTTACAAAGATTCTATGATATTTTCTTCTGCATATACAATTTACATACTTGCATTATTTCAATAACCCTACAAATAAACAAATAATATCCACTAATCCTGCTAATACCGATCTAAATACCAATGACATTGAAAATAGTAACAGTTGCAACCAACGTTCAAACGCTTCAAATTTTATTTCATAGCATTGTATTAAAGTACTATACATATATTTTGATTAATACCAAATAACATTATTTATAATAACCTTACTACCTGTAAATAATAACACGCAGTTTTTTTTCAATTTAATAGACAAGGCAAACGAGCGTTCAGCTCACCTGGTGGTATCCCCGATGGTATATGGTGATCCCCGCCGCCTACGACCCTGTGTAACATCAAAAGAGCTACAGGGATGTTGGCGGCCTTTAAAGTGGAAATAGACGCGATTTTTGAAGGTATCCATGTCTAATAGACCTGGAAACACTGCCGCTGGTAGGCCATCCGTTCTCCACTTTCTGCCCAAATATGAGACATTGTGTGTTGAGTGGCAGAACTCAACGCTGCAATTTATTTTATACTATTGCGAAGCAATGAAAATAAGATAAATTTTATCATTCCTGCGGGTGGGGATCGCACCCACAACCAATCGTGCTTATAGTCAGCCATTGTCCCCCTGCACCACAATGGCCTCTACTTTGCAAATCTCTCTCTGGATGTGCAAAATTATAATAATTAAGACAAAGTTCTGCTACTTCACACCGTTGAAATACCGTTGCTTTGAGTTTCTTTTATCTTTTCATGGATGCATTTTAATTTTTTAACGACGCAATTTCATGAATATTATGAATAAACGTAGATGAAAAGCAAAAGTTTTCGCTCCGGAAAATTCATGTAAAGGCTTACTAACGTCCATCTTTTTATTCATTGTTTTGTTTACAGTGGCTAGACTTTTGTTAATATTCTATACGATAAATGTATATCCGAACCTGCTAAAAATTATCATATCACTCGCTCTACGAATAATTTAAATGCATAAACTGACAACCTTATAAAATGCCTGCCTTTGTTTGTTTAAACAAGTCCCGCATATCGAGAGGTAGACAAAGAAAAACCAGTGATGAAAGGCTTTTAGTTCTCTTCCTTATGACCAATATTATCAACATAAGTAATCCGTTTAGTAAGATTAGAACCTATAAGAAAAGTTAGGCAGAAAAGACGAAGACGTTTGCTTGGGGCAGCTCCCGCGGCCTAGGCTAGTAGCGGTCGAGGAGGAGCACCGTGAGATGTTAGTACTCAGGCAGCCTACACCTGTCGGCCTAGATTCCCACACAACCCATCCGAGTCCCTAATCACCCGTACCGGGGCACCCGTAACTGGATTGCCTCACGAAAAAAAACTTTTGACTTTTTACTTACCGAATTTTCTTACATTATTTATTGACTTGCGGAACTGAATGCCGCTACCCGATTTGAGAAAGCGATAAATTGAAAATAAATTGAAAACATATATAATCAAGAGTGTAAATGGAATCCACAACCATCGCATTTTCAGCGGGGCACTACCACTGTGCCATGAGGCACCCTGTATTCAAAAATAAAAATTATTATTATAAGAAGAATTTGATATATTTTACAAGCAAAATTACTTATAGCACGGATAAAAAATTTTTTTTTTTAAATCAGAAGTCCAATAGAGAAAGAAAGCGTTTCCAAGAACTTACGCACGTACGGCGTTACGAATCACAGTATACATACACAATCAATGCACTGTTTCTATTATATATTATTCAGGACGTGTCTTCGTTGCTACGGAAAAGGCTATATTCTCATACCAGTGTCCTTCAAAGGAACCTTTATTATGAAGATAACAAGCGTTGTACCCCTATTTACGAATATGCTTTCGTTTGAACCTTATATATATGATTTATGACGATAGGTGTATTTCAGAGGGAATAACAGAGCTACTCAAAACTTATGGCTTCTAGACCACGTTTCTGGAAGTTGGTTGAACAATAGAAAATCAAATATAGTGGTCATGTCCAGTTGTTTTCATCTCGTGCTAGGTTGAGTAACTTTGCAAGTTGTTTCACAGTTCACACACACATACACAGTGTTATTGTATTTTTAATTTATTATAAATTTCTTCACAAACATTATATCTCTGACAGTCAAACGGATCAAAAAGAGATGTATTTATAATTTAAGAGAGTTGACATTTAGTTGACGTTAAATCAATGCAAAGACTTTTATTAATTTAATGTATTATTAGGCATTATTAAAAATAAAATGTAGCATTCTGCGCTACTTTTCTACATAAATAATAACGGTGCCAAATTTAATATTTCCATTCCTCTGTCTACAAAATTTTTGTAAAAACATTTCCGGTACAGTAGTTTTCAAAGAAAGAACCGTGCAACAATCGCAGTTACATTCGGACGTTGCCCACTGCGCCATGGTGCATTTTCTAGGGGAATTCCCTCTGTGCAGGGGATACAGAGTACAACAGAAAAAATAAATAAGGAGTAACAAATAATATACAGTGATAATAGCAAAAAAACTAAAAACATATTTTAAAAACGTGAGCTTATCTGTGAATTTGAATTGTCACGTTTCCTTTTATCGTCCAAGTCGCTGGAACCCTGGGGACATTAGAATGGTAAAACATGCAACTCTAACATTTCCTCTACTTTGAGCGAGAAGTTTTAGTTTGGAAACTTAAGATTGAAAGATTCTCCGTAACTATTTTGGATATGATTTAATGGATCGATTCGTTGTCAGTTTAATTTTAAACGCGTTAAAGGTATGAAGACCAATTTATATTTATTTTCTTGATATATTGCGTGTTGGGTATTGTTTAGTCGCGCAACTAATCAACCGAGCACGCAATGTATCAAGAAAATTATACTTATACTCTACTTCGCACTTTGTTTTAACAGAGAAGGAAAATAATTAATATTAAATAGGTATAATCATTCACCCGAGTTTGAACTGACAACCCTCGCTTCTACAGCCAAACAAACACATCGTTTTATGTAACAATATTTCACTTGCAACCGTTTTTTTTTTATTGTAATATAACTAAGACTAAGATAAGTTGTAATTATCTTAAGTTCTTAAACAATACCACGCTGGTCGATTATGACGTTATATTAATTTGATTGCGATAATGAATCTTTATTCAGCTCACACTTTAACATTTTAAACTGTAATCAACACACTTAGAATATGCAAAACATTTTTATAAAATTCATACAAGAAAATATTCAATTATAAACTAGAAATATAAATATAATTAGTTAAATTTACATTTCGATAGTATGATTAGTAGAAAAATTTGATGCTACAAAACTTAACCCACCCAAAATTTGATTTTAAACGGGCAGTGAAGCATATCCGTAACTAAAATATTTAGCACGAGACGTTCAGTCAATGACAGCCATTCGTTTGACATTTTACGGGTAGGTAGCTATGTATGTATGTTAGGCAAGCTGTATGTACGAGTATAAAAATAAACACATTGTTGACAATTCATGAAAGGGCCCGTATTATATATATTTACCGCTTATTTACACAATGTCAATAATTAGAACGGAAAGCGAAGACCTAAATGCTTTATTACTAAGTTATCTTCGGCTTACGAAAGACTTGAAGAAGTTAAAAAGAAAATTAAAAGGGAAATTTAATATTTTTACGCTAGATGCTTAACCACTTTAATAATCAAAATAGAATAAAAAAACATTTTAAACGACTATTTTCATTACTGAAATAGTATTCATTTATGCTATATAAGTAATGTAAATATAAAAACGATTTCGTAGAAAAGTGTACGCGAGTCGAGGTTCCAGTCTCAAAGAGGTGTTCTTGTGAATGTCGCTCGAATTTGATGATTTCCTCTCAACGTCTCCATTAGACTTCTTTTCGTTTAGCCTTCCACAAAACCCGGTGACGCTAGAGACGCAATTTGCGCTTTAAACGAGTAAAAAAGCAGATATCAGGCCAAAATAATGCAAGAAATGAGTATAAAAATTACATATTCCATTACATGTATTAAGTATGCATGTATGTATGTCAAGAACAAAATTAAATAAAGACAAAAATAATCTTTCACAGAAATGGTGTCGCCGCAAAAACATCTGGCAGATCGACGATCTCTGATTCATCGTGAATGGAATTGTGTTTTTTCTCATTCTATGTGTATATGAATGAATGATAAAAATAAATATTTACACAAATTACTTTATTGGTTCATAGGAAATGCTTGCTCATGCCTTCGGAATGATCCTAACGTATTTCTCTTGATTCCGAGTCCCCAGCTTTTATTTTCCTCTAAAATCTATAGTATTTTACTATCGTGGCGCAGTGAGACAGCGTCCGGCTGTAAACATTATTGGTAGTGGGTTAAATTCTCTCTCGTGGTATGATTATATTGAAATTATCTACATTTCCTATAAGAGAAAAGCTTAAAGCTTCAAAAAATTAACATCTCTACATACTATAAAACAAATAAAGCCCTCCGCCTTTGTCAGTTTTTAAGGTTTCTTCTTTTACGCCACGCAACAGATATCAATGCAGTTTTCACTGTTATTTAGGAAATTTATTCCCGAAGATTTTATTCGTACAAAACTTTTTAATTAAGTATTTGTATAATAGAAGAAAATACATATTGTGTGATGCAACCGTCTCGTTTCTGGAGCATTTGCGTATGTGATACATCAAAATAATATACTACGAAAATGTATAACATAAAAAGCCCTACAAAAAGTCCACGATAGCATATATCTATCAATACAGCCATTCTTATGTATAAACATTGGATCGGATTTGCAAAAGCTAATTTCTCTTAATCATTATTCATCCGTATATCCAAGTACTTACATAAGTTACCTTGGCCAGTTAATGTAAATAAAAATGATCGCGTACTTTTTTCATTTAAATTAATACTTTAGATGTTAACATAGATTTGAAATTACACACAACCTAACAAATTCTATGCAGCAAAACCCGAGCCCCGTATTTATATAATTCAATAAAATTATAAATTTGAATAATTCATTATTTAAGCGACAGCTATAGTTATATTATATTTAAAAGAAACCAAGCTGCATAATTTACTTAGTATAGAAAGTTTATAAGTAATAACCTTTTGTAGGTACATTTATAATAAAGAAGTGATTTGAATCAAAAATTAATAACATCAATCTTAATAAGCTGGTGTGTAAAATTTTGTACATAAACATCTCTACCTAGAAATTTTACTTGTGTTTTCTTCAGGGAAAATTTCCTTTAATAATCACCTAACATTTTAGAAGTCAAAGTAGCTTATTTGATGAGGTGTCTACGCAAAATTCATAATATATTATGAAAAGTTCAATAATTTAAAATTTAAATTCTTATTTGTTATCGTCTCCACTGAAAGAGGTATAACTAAACGAGAAAAACAGCGAAAGGATGTTTTTTTTTCTTTTTTTATGTATTTAATTTACAGCGTTGAACCCGTACATAATTATGCCAGCTAAGATTAAGACATTGTATTTTGTAAAGCATACTGAACAAAAAATTATTTAATAAGAAAATATTTTTAAAATATTAAAAATCAGCTACACGGTATTTCCTTCAGGGTAGACGGAAACGATTTTGTAGCATCCTGTTTTTACCCACAAATTTGAGAAATTGCGTGTTTAGTGGCGGAACTAAATGCCGCGCTTTGTCTGAACAGTACGCAGAAAGGAAAATAATATAAATAGATTTCCGAGCAGGGATCGAACCCACAACCATCGTCTTCAGTCCGACTCTATCCTCCCACGGCTCGATGGCTTCAAAACTAGTTGTAAATATATTAAAATACAAAATAATCATACTTAAAAGCTTTTACTTTCAACCCACTTCCATAGAATATGCCATTACTATTATTTAATATATCAAATACCGTCGCCGTGTGCTCAGTCGCTCATCCTACAATTCCAGAGCTGACCTAGATTTGGTTATTCCATCAATCTCTTGGGCTTATATTGTTAAACCTGCGACAGGCTTCAGTCTTCTCATGTTTTTGATAAATCGTTCATGTATGCTCACTTCCGTTAGCGTTTTCGTATTATCTTAAGTTTTTATAACGCTAATAATAGTATTTTTAAAACTTGAAAATATTAAAATTTTGGGAAATTGAAAAACAGTTTTAGAATACGTATAAAATTTTTAATTTGAATTTGGATATGCAGCGAATGTATAGGCGCATGACTAAGCGGCCAGAGCGCTTCGACGGTTTATAAGAGGCACAGGTTTAAATCCCGCTGCGTTCAAATTTTTATATATTTTCTAAAATTGTTTTATCGATTTCCCAAAAAAAAAATATCTGATCTCATAATGAAAGAAAGAATTTGAATACAGAATGCAAAGTGCTTCTGTGAAACAATAATTAATCGGTATCCTACTTATTTCATATACATATCTATGAGTCCTATTTACGATGTCATATAAATACAAGAAGATAATTTAATTCAAAGGTTACACCGGTTTTCACACACTTTGTCGTTTTCAATAGCTTTTGTTCTATTATTTCTTTGTGTTCACTGTGGATCGCCATGATGTTTTGACAATCATTTATATCTTACATGTACAGCGAGGCAGCGATCAGTTACTTTTTTATTATATGTACAAATTGTAAATTTGATTACTTTCATATTTTGAATTATAACAAATTAGTTTTTAATTAAAAAAATACTAAAAATATATATATATATATATATATATATATATATTTATGTAGTCTTGACATAAATATTGTTACAAAGAAAAACAACATTTTGTTATTGTACGTAACATTAATTACTATTACAGTGTTTAATACATTAATAATAAAATAAATAAAATTATTTTGTGCCAATCGTATGGATTGTTTTAGGCCTTCCAAATTATTTATTGAACAATTTTCGTTTAGAGCAAGCTTTACTCTCTAAAACTGACCATAAATCATAATCTAGTCGATTAAGATCAGGACTAGAGACGGACAGGATGGGTGGATCGAGCTTTATGAGCCGGCGCTGAGTCTTGCTGAAAGGACCATTCTTGGTTATTGAACATTTAATTTATTAACATAACATAACATTAACAGTATAAAACACAATGAACAATCATATAAAAATGGCAGATTCTAAATTCGAAAGTAATATTTACTTATTTTTAATTATATTTATATATATATTCACTGTATATATACTGAAACACAATACATTTTTAGTAGTCTATAAACATCTCAACGACAGACGCTAGAAAGAGTATTTTACAATCCACTTATGATATACACATCATTATACTGAAAGGTCACCTTTCATATTATAATTATTGAAAAGGGTAAGTTAATAAATAACCTAATACGAGATTTAAAATATATTTCACCTAATCCAAGACAAAAAAAAATATGGGATGTTTGGTTTTCGCGATATTTACACATTTTGAAAGATATTATTGGTATTCGTAAATCAAGATACAGTCAGCTCATTCTGCAAGTATTCATAGGCGGTAGTTTTATGTAATAATTTTATAAAGGCAGGTAAATGCCACCTCATTCTTACCTGTGGACTACTGTAAAGTGTTCAAAACGTAGTATTTTTTGAAATGTATTTTTGAATGCCAAGAATTTGCGCTATTTATCAGGTAAAAAATGTGTGGTCCAAAAAAATATATATTTTTTTGAGCCACACATTTTTTCTTTTTAAACATCCGGATGTGTGTGCGCCAAGTTTAGTTTTGTTACCACTACCTGTCTACTAAATATAATTAAGAAAAATGATTAAAATTCAAATTTAATAAAATTCAAATTCAATTTAATATTTGAAAGCAAAGAAAGGATAAAGCGTAAATCTAAAAATAATCAAAACTTTTTTAATACCTTAAAACACAAATCGTTCATTCAGTATCCATTCAACTTTAATAACAAAAATAACTTTTCTGTTATATTTTTTAAGTAAATTATTTTAATATGCTATACGAATAAAAATATACGTTCGAGTTGCACTGCTCGTTTCATAGTCATTACTAGTTAATCTGATAACTTGTATTATATGATAAGCGAAGGGGTGGCGTTAGTGAGTGAAGTGTTGAAGTCGCTTTGTTTATATGCATATGTTATTGGTAATTTTAATCAAGTACAAAAAGGAAGTCAGAAAAATTTTGAAAGAGTATTTTGATGAGAGATCAAAATTAAAAGGAATATGGTATAGAGTTATTCAGAATAAGCTTCCTCAGATTCCATGGTTTGGTGAAAAAAAAATGCACACGTGAACAAATTGTTATTGCTCTTAGGTTGCGTGCTGGGCATATTCCGTTAAAGAAATTCAGTTTTCTCATGAAGAAAGTAAATTCTCCTAACTGTGAATTGTGCGGAGTGGACGATGATATTCACCATTTCTTAGTGGAATGTGTCCGTAATGCCGGGGCCCGTCAAGACTTAATTCGTCGATATAATTTAAATTTAGGAGATGTAGGTGTTTTCCAATGTTTATTATCTGAACCTTGTTCTGTGGTAACTAAGATGTTGCATAAATTTAAGTATAAACAGTGTTCTTAGAAGATTAAGGAAATGCTATAATTGTGTGTTTGAAGATTGTTTTAGGGAACGATGGGGCTGACATTTTTGTATTGTTACATAAAAAGACCCTAAATAAAAATAGATTTAAAAAAAAAAAAAAACAATGTAATGTAACTACATTCCACATACTAATGGTTTCGTTTCATATTTTCTTTTGATTAGAGACAACGCATGGTTTAGCGGTCAGAACGCTTGGACGGGTTGCAACATGCGCGGGTTCGGATTGTTCATGTGTAGTTTTTACAAGTTTTCTTAAATTTTTTTTTTATTTTATATGCGTATGAATAACACTTTAAACATGTCAAAATACTGAGCACTGATTATGATAGTGATGGGAATTTTAAATTTTTTAACTTGTTCATTAGTACTTTTTACCTATTTTTGAGTTTCATATCCGTATTACGGATATCTGATATTAAAGCAAGAAATTCAAGTTTATCCTTTTGAATAATTCGTCTCTTTTTTGTACTATTAAGAAAAAAATAATCATAAGCAAACAGTTAGTTCTTGAATACAAAATGTTGCCAGTAACATGTTTTCCTATTTATTTGAATTTTTTGCCAATAGTAGCATTCATATTGTTCTCTATGTGCCTATTTAGCCGCGGACTTGGCAATGTGAATGCGACAAATAACAGGACAACAAAAATTTACTTGGCGCAGATGTCTGGCTTTACTCTGGTACAGTAGTATATATATTAATATGTGAAGAATAACACCTTCGAATCATTTTTAACGTTGCGCGGACGACGAAATATGGAATTTGGTATATTTTATATGTACAAGAAGTGCAAAAGCTAGTTTTCATAATAATAGTTAAAAAATTGCATTATATAAATAATAAGTATAATACACACTACCATGTATTTGACTAATACAATTTTTTATCAAGTGACATAGTATTTTGTACGGTACTAAAATTTTTATTAATTGAAGAAGTTACAAATTATTTTATTTTAAAAACGTCTTTAAGTAACGATTTAATCATTTTACAATATATTCAAAGTCTCGCTTGTTGCTGAATATGAAATAAAGGAAATATAACAATAGACACTGAAAAACATCTTATTATATCACGCTTTAAGTTATTTTAATTATTTGTCCACACACTATTCATATGATACAATGTAAATATTTTGAATTTTATTATTATTCAAATCCTAGTTAAAGCTGCAAGGAAAAATGTTCAGGGCGAACGCCGATAGAACAAAATTGTTATATTTTTTCAGGACCGCCATATTTGCAATTATTGATCCAGTTTCCAGTCGTTACATGTAAAGATGTGCCCGATGTGATATCATCTCCAGGTGCAAGGCAAAAATTAAACATTTTTTTATTGTTTAATGCTTTTCACGCATAGCAGTTTAATCAGAGAGAACCTCGTGTTGAAACACTCTGTACACTTTTCGCTCGAGTTTAAGACATTACGGGTTAAGTTGCAGACCTCAACGCAGCGCTCTTGCCGCGCAGTCTTGTTCACCAGAGTTGAGAAATGAAAATTATTAAACTATGACTATTCCGACGGGTGGGTTTCGAACCTACAACCAATCGCGATTACATTCAAACGCTACCCCACTAGACAGCGATAGCCTCACTATATTATATATAACATTGAATTTCTAAAGTAAAACCTTCAAAACTGTAAAAAATTTGGCAAGCCAGCTTAAAATTCATAGGACATTTTGCGAAAAATAAAGGATTAACAGTTTATTTGAAATTTCCTAGAAAACAGTTTGTGGAGTCTACATTTGACGTGACATGACTAACCTGACCTACTTCTTTTATTCCTTTCAAGTAGCACGACTTTCTGTTTTTGTTAAAATTACTGAACAAAATGTTGTTTAGCATGAGATTTGCGGGAATTTAAGCCGATTCGTTTTATTTTTTTACATTATATTGACTATTACTTAGAATATTCTTTTGTAATAATTCAGTTTTTTAAAGTGGTAAACTAAATAAAAAAACATATTATTCATTGATAACTTGTGAGCCAAATGAACAGACAAATGCCACCTCAGTCTACCTGTGACCACGGACTACTGTAAAGTGTTCGAAACGTCGGGTTCTAAAATGTATTTTCGAATACCAATATTACACGGGATCAATTCGGTTAAAAATAGTTTTATTTCAAAACTTGTGAGCTACCTAGAATAAGGATAACAAGATTAAAATAAGACTTATAATATGAATTATAATAAGACCTTTGATTTTGGCGATTTTTAAACATTTTTAAAATGCATTTTGGAAAACCTGAACTTCGGCTCGGATCGGTTCGGTTGAAAAAAAGAAATAATTAGGACACAGGAAGAGATTGCATAAAAAGTAAGATATCCAGTCAAAAGTCTGCATCTACAACACAACTGAGGAGCTGATTTTTTTCTAAATCTGACTCTTCGAACACTTTAAAGTAGTCACAGGTAGACTGAGGTGGCATTCGTTTGTTAATTGATACAATTATTATATCGATCTACTACCAACGATTTCTTAGTTGCCCAGCAATTCCGTGGTCGCATGTAATAGTTTACATGCGACCACGGAATCCATCCATCCATCGACCATCGCTTTTATTTTGGTCTTTGGTAGGACAAAGACCAATATAAAAGCGATTAAAACGCTCAAACAAATTTTATATAAATGTAGATGCCGTAAAATATTTATATACATCACTAATCGAAACTATCTCTATGCTAAATTCAGTGTACGAATTGACAAGGGTATGACAGACCTAAGCGGACGTAGATTAGGAAACTAAGGCCGCCGATTTTACTGTTTGTTTTTCATAGTTCACGCTAGCCTAGAAATCTTAACAGATGGTTCTAGAATGCGATTTCCGGACAACATTAAGACAATAAAGAGTATAACGCAACGAGGGGCTGCGTTTAACACCGCGAGAGACGCAAAACATTATCAAATGCGCCCACATCCTCGGCAACATCTTCAACGTCAAGGATCAACGATCAGTTCCAAGGACTATAGATATAATAATAACTTAAAAAAGACATATTTAGAAGTTTCCTAAGTGTGCGAATAACGCTTTAAGTAGTGTGCGTTCGATTCCCATTCGGGGGAATGATTATATTTAAAATATTTTCATTTATTCGCTCTGGTTCCTAAAAAAAAGCGCGGCGTTGAGTTTCTCCACTCAACACGCAATGTCTTGAATTCTAGTGGAAGATGAGAAACAGTATGTGTCAACTCTAAGGTGCTCTCTGATTTCCGTGCTATACGGGAAAAGATGGAAGAAGCCTTTGTTTATATATTTATATAACGACTATAACGAATGCGAAATGGTGACAATTTTACAATATTAACGAATATTCATTTAAAGAATTTGCATATGTAGTGAGCGTATCTATATATGTAGAGAAACCCCGTGCCGTCTGTATAATCAAATTCAGTAAAAATCTAACATCTAATAACTATTAAAAAATATATATATTTATTTACTTTGTATAATTGTAATTACTTCACTACATTTTACTAAAAGATTAAATTTTGCCTTATCAATATATAAGCGTGCTAAATATAATATGAAATATAATATTAACATTTTAAAGTGTTATTCACACAGTTAGGAAATTATAAAACAATTTTTTGGAAAACGTATAAAAACTTTAAACGCAGCGGAATTTGAACCCGAGCTAACATTATGAATGTTAGAAATATGTAATAAATAATATCTCTTGCCAAACGATTGTTCGTAGAATAATCTTGGGGTAGCAGAAAATTGTAAAAATCTCTCTACAGAGATGTTGACATCAAAAATAAGTTGTAATAAGCGTATAATTTCTACGCAGCCGGATGTAGAACGCATGGCTTAGCGGTCAGAGCGCTTGAACGGTTTTCAAGAGGCGCGTGTTCAAATCCCACTGCGTTCTAATTTTTATACATTTTCTAAATATGTATTTTAAAAATACTTTTTTTCAATTTGAAAGTACTTACAAAAAAAATGAACAAATTTTAGCTTTAGCAAATTCATAGCCGTCAAATTTTAATGAAACAAAACATAGTAATTTACTTTCAATGTACTTTGTCTAAAACGGTCACTAAATAAAGCTGTAGGAGTACATTTAATAACTAAAATTTGTTAGAAAGTTTGCATTTCAAAATCAAAACACTGAACTAAAAATTTAAAAATAAAAAATGCCGGAGTGGAAAACAAAAGATAGCTGTGTAGTGATATAGCCTCCATTTTGCTTCACATATTTGAAATTTTTTCTTTTCTTTAGTGTACAGTAAATTAATATTAATTTTATTGTACAATAAACTATATAGATTAATTAAATGCCATTCCAAACACGAATTGACAAAAGAAGAGTTAAAAATCAATACGTACTTGTATAAGTAAATATGAACAGGGCTTTTACATTCCATTACTAAAATATAATATGGTATACACTGACGATGTATTTGAGTGGAAAATTCGCGCTAGATCCGGATCGTGGCTATTTTTAAACGAACTCCAGTAGTATACGGGATGTATTCAAAACATCTTTCAGCGCGTACACGTTTTCATTAATATGGACGGTAAATAAATATCACTTGGAGAGTATTTTTATCCAGTTTCACGATTATTCTTATGTAATAGAGCAATCACAGAGAAACTAGTGACAAGACACTCCGTTTTCCATTTCCATTTACATTTTTCGCCAAAAATCGTCACAGTGTGTTGCGTGAAAGATCTAAACGCCGTAATAACATCGTAATTGAAATAGTATCATTCTTTCGAGTCGGGATCAAACTCTAAACTAATCGTGTCTACTTATAGGATCAGACTATGTCCCAATGCGCCTCGGAGCCCTCCTGACTGACTGACTGACCTGACTTCTGACTTATAATATTGTATCTATTATTATTATTAATAGTAATTGTAAATCGTATTTAAAAACGTATCGTGTTGTATCGGATTCAAATAGTCTAGTGTAGGTTTCCGCATAGCACTCACTCTCGTTCTCCTCTTTCCGCCTGAAACCGAAACACTGCGTGGATTCAACACCGCAGTACTTTGTTTTGTCATTTAAATAATATATCTATCTCAAAGGTTGTTTGTCACTAGATAGTAGATATGTAATAAATTGCTCACACAGAATTCAAGTATAATTTATGCTTGGAAAACCAAGACACTGTAACTTAGGTATAATTTAAAATTTAGTAGTCCAAAATATCTACCGCTAGGTTTTCTGTATATTACCCAAACCCACTGTTGTGAATTATTCAAGCCAATTTGTTTAAGTGCAATGTAGCTCAAGTGAATAGTAACTTTAACTTAACTTTGAAATGAAAACATTATTATTTCATTTAAATATGTAGATTATTATACAAGAGAATATACAACAATTTTAAAATATACATAATATTCTTTATAAAAGATGTAAGTTCGATTCTGAGCGAAAGCGAAAAATGAAAATAATTTAAATAATTATTTCTCCCAGTAGACATTACATATATTTGGACTTACAAATTGTCAGTATCTTGTCAGTACCAAGTATTGGAGAACGACATTTTTTATAAAAACTTTATCATAGCGGGACTCGAACCCGCGCCACTTAGAAACTGTCCGACCGTTTTGGAAGGTTAAAAATTTTTAACTTTTTCTAAAAATGATTTCAATATAAGTGTTTTTTAATAATGTTAATATATTGTAAAATAGTGTCTAAACACCGCCTACAGGATCAGTTTAAAAAAATACAAACAGTCCTAAAATCGTTAGAGAAAGGACTACAATATTAAATTCTTCCAAAACACAAATATGTTGTACAATTGTATTCTCTTATTCATAATGAAAACATGAAAATTCAGCCAAATTTGAATAATTAAAATATTTATTTAAACAATATCCGTTTATATTTTTTTTATGGGTTATGTATGAATGATATTAAATAAATACATCAAGTACTATATATGTCTACATATGTCCAGGGAAATAATTAAATATTTTAATACATTTTAATTGATTTTATTAATCATAAAGCTCAGTTTAAATTTATTGACGAGTGCACTCAACTTAAAGTACAATATTTAATTTCAATATAAATTTATAATTACTTCTACATGTAAACATAACACTGGCTACTATACTGATGGTCTGGAGTTCAAATTTATTGTTTGTATTAGCTTATTAAATAATTTTATAATTGTTTTTTTTTTTTATATTTTTTAAAGTGTTAATCGCACACTTAGGAAATTGAAAAAGACATATTTAGAAAACGTAACAAAATTGAACACAGCAGGATTTGAACTCGCGCCTCTTGAAATCCGTTAAAGCGCTCTGACCGCTAAGCCATGCGTTCCACATCCAGATACGTCGAAATTTCTATACGCTTTATCTCTATTTATCTCTACTAACAACAAATATTTAGCTTATATTTGTTGTTAGTAGAGAGATTCTGAGAGAGATTTTTTACAAATTTCTATTAATTTAAAAATTTTATACGTTTTCTAAATATAAAGACATATTTTATAATTATTCTTGTGATTTTAACTATATTTACGATTATTTAATATAAATTGTTAGTTTGGTATCGTCAATATGAATTATTTTATTATAGAATGCAGGCATTATTGAAATAAAGGTTGGCAACATTGAAAAACAAAAAATAGAGGGTAGAGAGGGATTAAGGATAGATAGACGATACGAGGAGCACATTTTAGAAAAAAAATAATGTTGGTAATATATTGAAATTGGGTGAAGTAATATTGTGTTTAATTTACGGCTAATAAATATTATTCTTATAATAACTGTTTATCCTATAGCTATATAAACTAATTGATAAGTGTATTACTTTAAAGTAAATTTTGGAAACTGAAGTCTACGTACTTTTATATACGAATATGATATCAACATTTTAAATTATTATTCATTTAGATCAGACATTTCATAGCTTCAAATATAAAGCTTTCTATGTAAAAAGTAAAAAACAAACGACTTACCAAAAGATATAAGTCCGCTATTCAGCATCGTCAGCTTAATACTGTTAGGTATAGACACTAGGCTGGTAGTTCCTGTAGTTTTCAGATCTTTCTTCTTAGGTTTCTTTTCTAAGTCATACCGAGGTGTTGACCTGGACCTGTGTTTCCTTTGGCTAGTCGCCACTGACGTCCCACGCTGGCCGGTTCTCGAAGACATTTTAATTTTATTAAAAAAGTAATAATCTAACAGCACATTTTATTTCTTTTTTCAGCCACAATTTCTTTTTTATTTATTAATTGCCTGATTTTGCGATGACAGGTGCAAAACAATCAGCCAGTATCACGTATAGTAAAGAAAACACGAAAGAGATGTAGCAGTAAATTTTGGTAGGATTAATTTTAGCCACTATTATTTTGAATTTATTTGTATTGGATTAAGTCAAAAATTTTTGTATATATAATATAATGTGTAAATGATATCAAAACCTTTTCACTTGACACTTTCACTATAACTTATATAATAATGCGATTATCTTGTTATTGTTGTCACCTGGAACAAAGAAAAGGTATTTTAAATATTGATATTGATGAAATATTAAAAGCTGTCGGTAGCGACTTCAAAGTTCACATATTTTCTTACGAAAATTTAAGTGCAATTATTAGTTAAGGCAAAATGCCTAGGTGCCAAGACGGTAACTCCTTCTTATGTGTTATATATGATAATGTATTTGTAAATGTGATTTCTAATGGTGGACAAATTTCTATTTAGGCAATTTTATTTTATTGGTTAACTTAGTCAAACTTATGGTATGCTTAGTATGGACTACTTGGTATGCTTAGAGATATCGGTTTATACTGTGTTTTATTTTGAAATGTCTTTTTATGAGCGTGGTCGAGTCCGAATAATATTTAAAATCGAAATTATTTAAAATCTTTTGTTTTAGGTTGCGTTGAATTTTATTTGTTTCAAACGCTCTATATTCACGGCTATCAATCTTTCTCGACCAAACACTGCGTCACCCAACTTCATTGGCCCCGTTACTACGGTCGCGTCAACTTTATCCTTGCTTTATCCCTATTTGCATTTCTATATGAATAGATTTTTTTTATACAGACAAGGCAAATGAGCGTTCAGGTCACCTGATGGTAAATTAACCCACGACGCCGTACAACACCATAGGAGCTACTATAGATTTAAGGCATAGAAAAACGCGCCGTTACACTATCTGTCAGTAACTCGAGCTAAATAAATTTATTTTATAATATTTTATAATTATTTTAGCTTTTATAATCAATTTATCTTTTCCTGGCGCAGTGTGACAGCGTCTGTCTGTATACGCGATGATTGTAAGTTTGATTCCCACTAAATGATTATATATAAATTATTTTCATTTCATTTTCGCCACTCAACACGCAATGTCTCGAATTTGGGCCGAAAGTGGAGTGCATAGCATCTTGATACTAGGTTCTCTCTGCCTACCGTGCTATGCGGGAAAAAGCGTGAAACTGAGCTGATTGTTTTATTTTATTAATTAAAATAAATGCAATTGTACTCTTTGATGTTATTCTGAATACTAAAATATTACAGTAACGCAAATGAATATGGGGTCTGCCAGCATCCCATAGGATTCCTAACTCAGTCTACAATATTGTAGGTTTTATATTAAATTACTATAAATGAAACTTTAAATTTAATTTATTTTTTCACATATTATCAGTATCTTGGAGAATCCGGAGAATACAGAAAATTTTACACGTTACTAAATATTCTAGTATTGGTCTCTATAATGATACTAAACAGGTGTGTTTAAATTTAATCGGATCGATTTTTCACTTTAAAATAAAAAGACAAAAAAATTACAGTTGAAGTATACTCCTTAAATATTTATTGTATTTATTTTTAACAATTTTTTAAGTGTTATTCGCACACTAAGGAAATTGAAGAAGACTTATTTAGAAAACGTATAAAAATTTGAACGCAGCGGGGTCTGAACCCACGCCTCCCGACCGTTCAACAAGAGGCGCGGGTTCAAATCCCGCTGCGTTCAAATTTTTATAAGTTTTCTAAATATGTCTTTTTGGTTAAATATTTGTTAACTTTTGTGAACTCACTTGTGAATATTACCGGCAATCTGTATAATCCAAGTTAAAATACAATCACTAGGCAATGTATGAAACATATACAACTTCCTAGGGATTGTTTAGAGTACCTGGTGGTCCAACGGTAATGTGTAAAATAAATTTGTACACACTGCGGTTTTCCTTGAAATCAACTTTATTAAAGGTAAAAATTTAGATACTCTTTAAAAACATTTTTTATAATAAGGTTTAAAAGATATTTTGAAAGGTTTCTTTTTACTCTCTATTTTCTAATCTTTTTTTTTATAATAACTAGTGCTGCATTAAGAAATACTGAAAATCATTAGTTCAATATAATAGTCTTACTTGAGTATTAATTAAGATGTGTTATGTAAACATATTTATAAACGCGACCCGCATCCAGAATCGCAAGTAGGTCAGTGCATTTTAGTGCCGAGTTCACCTTTAACTCAATTTGCACGAGTCATTGAGCCGCAGAGGCAACGGCTTGCGTCTGTCTTGGCAATGTTTGCTAATACATAAAAAAATATTCGCCTTTACAAACTATATTGAATGTTGATACGCGTTTGGATATGACTGATTGTTTGAAATACTGGTAATCAGTTCGAATCCCATTTAAGGGTGTCAATTTTCAAGAACTGTGACGGTTAGTATATACGCTGGGCAAGCTTTTTAAAAAATATTTTAGGTTTTTTTTATTAAGTCCAGGCAACGGCAAAATTTTAAAAAAGAATGCGACGTACTGATAATATTTAGATGCATACTATTATATAGTTTTATGTTTCGTAAAAAAGTTACTTCGACCAATATCATTTTTAAATATTTAAAGGATTTACTAGAAAGATTACATGTTGAGAGGCGAATGTTTTTTTTTACATTTGTTATTTATTTAATTTGTATTCAAAATATTAGGTAATTCAAAATATAAATATGACAAAAACATTTCTTACATCCCAAAAATAAGTTTTACTTATTTATTTATAACAGTATCAAGAACCATATTTCAATTAGACCTTTTAATTTATACATATAATAAGAATGCTATGGATCGCTTTCTGTTCATGGAATATATATGAAAAAAAAAAAATATTGGATACATTTAACAATGTAATAGAAACCAAAACACTGATTTTTAATTTTCTTTTGTGTTTTTGTTGATGTTTGTCTGTGTGTTTGTGCACGCTAATCTCAGAAACGGCTTATCCGATTGAAATGCAGTTTTACCTATTATATTTTGGTATACTTCCCTTAACATTTAGTGTTTATTTCATTTTAATCGGTTCATAAACAAAAAAAATAACAACCATATAAATTAAAAATGTAAGCAAAGTTTGTGATTGAAGTAGGAACGAATTAAAGTAGTTTACGCAGACGAAGCCGCGAGCGGGTGGCTAGCATCGATCAGTGATCTGATTTATGACACAAAGCGATGCTAGATCAACATGGAAAAGCATATTGTCATCGGCAGTAAAATAAATGAAGTGCAAACAATGTTTGTCTACTTCCGCTCCCACGCATCAACTCACAAATGAAATATTGTAAAATGTATAGAGCTTTAGCGGGCTTTGTAAATGCATATTTTCTATGGAAATAGATTGTTCTTAGTCGTTCAGTGGTGCTGTGGTGGCTGTTGGTAACTAGGATAGCGTACTGAGCTCATTTTCTTTTTATGATTTATCTTGTTAGTGCAGTTGCTATTGATGATAGGCTTTTTAGTGAATTTGGTTTTTATTTGTATAAATAATTTATTTAACTCAAATATGACTTTATATTTGAAATGTACATGTTGTTGTTGATTGTTTGTTGATCAATGTGCTCGCGTAATGGTAAAGCTGTAATGGTTATCAATATGACCACCTAAACAAGGACTTTAAGTTATCTAAATCTGTATTTTAAAAAAATCGACGAATTACAAAGTAGCGCTTTATTAAATTTTCTACGTCTTTTGTTATGTATTTTTTGGTTTTAAATAATGAACTAGTAGTATACAATTTTATGGGTTAAAGTCTATGAAAAACCAAGAACAATGTGAGCTTCTTTTTATAATGAGCCTGTTCAACATTTCAGACTTTCTTTTTTTTCAGGTTGCTACGGAAGTATGATTCTGTTTGACATATTATCAATCGCGAAAATAAAAAAAAGCACCAATACAATTGTGTATACAATTATTAATTTAAATGTTCAATTATTTTATGATATAAATGTATATAAATATAATAAAAATGTAACTAATCGCTGTCTGTATATGAAACATTTATGAAAAAATTTATAATGGGGGTATTAAAAACATTTTTAGAAAACGTATAAAAATATGAACGAGCAGGAGTTGAACCCACGCCTCTTGGATATCGTCCAAGCTTTCTGACCGATAAGCCATGCGTTTTACATGCGGCGGCGTCGAAATTCTTATACGCTTATTACAAGTTTTTCAATTTCTTAAATGTGTGAATGTTAATGTGTTATTAAAATGTAAAAAATAATTAGGGGTGTTTATAATAGAACCCAAAAGAATGATTTTTAATTATCTTTTCTATTTGTCTGTGTATTTGTGCACGCTGATATGAAAAACGGCACAACCGATGTTAATGCACTTTTAACTATTGTATTTTAGTAAGCTTCGGTTAACATTTAGTGCTTATTTCATTTCAATCGGTTCATAAATAAAAAAGTTAGAACCATTTAAAAACCATTTAAAATTGTAAATTTCAGCAAAGTTTGTGATTTAAGTGAGAACGCGAGCGGGTAAAAAAAAACGAAATAGTTTAGTCGTGTAGCCGCGAGCGGGTCGCTAGTAGAAAATATAATATTGAAATGTGACAATGCAATTTCTTAATCGTATAAAAATTACTCTATATGCAATGGTAATGGGTTCAATTCCTCCTAAGGAGTTATTATATTTCAGCTAACTTCATTTTTCTGCTCTAGTAACATTAAGCATGGTGTTGAGTTCCGCCATTAAAGACTAAATTTCTTAAAAAAATCGATAAAAACCGAAACATGATATTCGGGAAAAAACCTGACGCTACTTTATTAATGATTGTCAATACAAAACCTTCATACTTCATGGTTTATTTAAACATACTGTGGTACAACAACTATTAATTTAACGAACAGTTTATCGGTTGATGTAATGCGATTAATTTAAATAAGCATCATTATAAGGTTTTGTATTTCGATACTTTATACCATTTGTGCGTGTTTGTGTAATTAAAGCTCTTATAATATTTATGAATAATAATAACAACAAAAACTAAGTTCTGATAAGCCAGATGTAGAACGTATGGCTTAGCGGTCAAAGAGGCCATGAGGCACGTGTTCAAATTCGTAAACGTAGCGACGTGCAAATTTTTATACGTTTTCCAAACAAGTTTTTGATATCCTAAGTGTGTGAATAACATTTTAAAAATGTTAAAATAGAACTACTCCGTTTCATAAATAATAAGTTTTCGTTACATTTAGTAGATGCCATTTTGTATTATTTTTAAAGTGCATTATAATTTTGTATAAATTGTGTACTCAGCGGCTATTCAAGCTGTATTGGAAATGCTTTAAAAAAAAAGTTTATTTAAAACTTAAAAAAATAATATTATAAAAACCATAGAAAATGATGATTGTGTTTTAAAAATCAAAAATATATTTCACATACACATTCCCGTTCAAATATATACATTTCATTGGATACGTCATTATTGTTGCATGATTCATACATTCGGCATTGGCAAAGCTACAAAAGATAGCTAAATCAAACGACGAGTATCAATCAAATATCAAAGAGCAATTCGCTCGTATCAGTAACAACTTGTTACGGATTTAACACTGAATAATAGCAGGGAAAATAACCTAACTTCTTATAAATAGTGAAATGGATAAGCTGGAGTGAAGTAAGAGGGAGTGTTCTAGGTCCCAGGGATTCCTCAAAGAGAGATTATCGTCGACTGTGCTTCCTCCTCAAATATTTTGGGCACATCGCTAGAAAAGAACACACCATGGAGCGACTTGTTTGTTCAGGGACAAGTAGAAGGCAAGCGGTCACGCGGTCGATCGCCTATGCGTTGGGTGGACCTCATAAAATCTGCAACACAAACCTCAATAGTCGAAAACACCCGAGATGCCAAAGACTGCAGCAGGTGGAGGCGCATCGTATGAGCTGCTGTGTCTAGTGAAAATGCATCATCATCAACCACGACCACTCTCAAGTCAAGAGTTAACGACTAAGAAGAAAAGAGATTCCTAATTCTTTAGTTCGATTCCTCTTGTAATTTTTGAGAGTAAGCCTTGGGACTGTAAACATTATTCATAGAATAATAATAACAAAAAAAATAAGATAGAATAGAAGAATAATAAAAAAATAATATATTCATAGAATAATGTTTACTGTCCCTAAATCCTTTTTAGTATTAAATTCCTTTTTAGTCCTATATGTGTGTACTAACTAAAAAACCCGAAATCAGCTTTACGCTTTTTCCTGTATAGCAGTGTAGGCAGAGAGAATCTAGTGTCACGACACTCCTTTCTCCACTTCCCGCCCAAATCTGAGATATTGCGTGTTGAAAGCGCTTCGTCTTGTCACTAGAGCAGTGATCTCTTCCACCTTATTTTGGTAAATATTGGAACTAATATTTTTCCTTCACATTTGAATACCTTAATTGATTTACTAATTAAAAAAAATAGAATTTGGTTCATCCAAAATTGATGTAGTTCTATAAAGTTTTTCACTTACACATCTAGTCAATGTCCCACATATTATATGTTTCTTATATATTATATTTGGGTTATAAGGCTAACCGTATACAGACAGTATAAAATAACTAATTTATTAGAATCTAATCTAATATATTACATATAGAATCTACGACCATACGCTTTTATGGGCTTCTAATTGTACGCTTTTTAGTATGATATTGAATAAGACCTGGTGCTTAGTAATTAATTTATAAACATTTATAACAAATGTTGATATTAGGATTACTGTACGTTCAGTTTTCTTAGTAGCTTCACATTTAGATTATCCCAGATAACAAGTCATAAAATTCATCTTACTGTACGTATTTCTCCGTTCTTGGATTTCCGCCCAAATTCGGTAGATTGTGTATTAAAGTATCGGAACAAGACCCCGCTTTTTCTTACCTAGCAGGAAAATGAAATTAATTTAAATATAATTACCTCCCCCCGAGTGGGAAGCCAACTCATAACCATCGCGTTTACAGTCAGACGCTGTTCCACTGCGCCACAATGAAATTCTTTTTACTTGAGATTATTATTTAAGTTTAGATAATTCCTTTTTTTTGTTTATGTATTATGTGAAAATAATAAAGCTTCTCAATCGTAATCCCAAAAATTCAGAAATCGAACAAGCTACTATCAGGTGAAGTTTTTTGAACTGAGCATTATTTCAATATTGTGTGTAAACAAATGAAATTGATATCAAAATTCTATCAATAGTACGCAATCTTGCTTCACATTTTTACTGGACTACAGATAAAAGAACCGGCTTAAGTGAATTCAGCTCTTTAATGGAGCCACTTCGAGTTGTAATAGGGCACATTGAATCTTTTCATTTGTTTCGCCCTCTACAGATTCCTTTAGACGTTACTTAGACTTGAGACATAATCATTTGAAATTGCTTAATTTTAAGTATGTTTTACTTTTTTTTTAAATTGTTTGAAAATACGTTTGTTTTTTATTTCTCATATATAATAAATCCTATTTTATGCTCGAATTCGGAACAATACGTTGTTGAGTGGCGGAACTCAGCACCGCTTTGTCTTACCTGAGTGGAGACGTGGAACAGTGGGACAGCGACACACATTTCGTTGTGGGTTCGTTTCCCTATCGGAGATTATATTTAAAGAGTTCCACCACTAAATACGTAATGATTACTTGCGAAAAGTAGAAAATTTGTGAGAAAGCTTTCATATAAATATTCTTTAGCCAAGGAAGTGTATCAAAAATTGTCAAACACCAACTAAATAAAACCCATTTCCAGCGAACACTTTGTCACTGCCTCTTCGAATGGTAAGAAATATCGTAGTTTGGCGAAAGGCACAACGAAACGGCTTTTATACACTCAACGTCACAAATGCTTGGTACTCGGTCTTAAGAGTGTTTCAATATATTTCCTCTTTTGAATTTATAGTTGTTGCGTGAAAGCAGGTTTTAATTATGAATGCTAGTAATTCTGTAAATAAACTTCAAATATACAAATTTACGCCTACATCGTTTACGTAAATTTTATAAATCTAAACATACTATTTCTATATTTAATTTACGTATTTTGACTGTAAAGCGTATAACACCATAGTTATTTAAAAATTTCTTAGAAATATTTGAGGCAGTATATCTGACTGAGCATTACTCATATACACTGAACATTCTGAATATATTTTAAAGTTGATCTTTGTTATCTTTTAATAAAGGCGCATATTTTTCTTTAAGAATCAATTTTATAATTTGAAGGTCAATAAAGAGAAAGAAATATAAAGTTTTTTTTTAATAAAAAGTGATATAAGGTGAATGTGTATATATAAGTTAGGTATTTTGTCTCTCACAATACGACAGCTGAGCTCCGCCACCCAGTCAAAGTCTAGCTAGCGAAAGTGCCATTGTGTGTCTACCATCATTCATTTACCCAATCGTTCTAACTTTTATTGCATAAAAGATTTTACAAATCGTTGTACATTTTAGAAACTTTTTTCTGATAGTGTTCTGAGTAACACTTAGTTTAAGAATTTTTTTTTGTAAGGTGCAAGTGTTCGAATGAAATAGCTCGATTACAACGTATAGCTTAATTGGCTAGAGTTCTTGAACGGATTTTAAGAGGCACAGGTTCAAATTCTGTATTTTTTAAATTTTATACGTTTTAAAAACAATGTCGCGCTTCGTCTATATTTCGTAAAAAGGATATACTATAAGAGCATTTCTTTCTGCCTAACAGTCCTGTCAAGCTTATTTTTGTCATTTCATTCATTCTTAAGTTTTTTCATTTATTCTTATGTATGTTTCTCTGAATTATATATGGGATCTGCGTCTTGTCTCTCGAAAATGATAAACTACTGAACTAAATATTTTTATTATAAATATCTTGTGACAAAGTAATCATTTGGTGTATTAATCTTCTTATATGCTTAAACTGTATGTATTTTATTATAATTGTCGATCTATCAATGAAAGGAACAAAATTTCGCATCGCCATTTTGACCCATTTCTGACTTGCTGACAGTCAGTTTGAATACGTGTCCGAATTTGTAAACAATACAACATTCTCATACCATAAACCCGTTTTCATAGCCAAGGACGACCATTAAACCGACAAAATATTTTAAGTGTTCTTTTGTGTTTATTGCGAAATTTAATTTATTTTTGAATGACTACTTTAAAGAAATAACATTTATATTTATATTTCATTTTTAGCTTCACGCTTTAGTTTTTTGCATAGCACTGTTTGGGCAGAGAGAACCTAGTGTCATGACACTCCGTACTTTCCACCTGAAATCGAGACAATGCGTGTTGAGTGGCGGAACTCAATGCCGTGCAATGTCTTAGATACCAGAGAGGAGAAATTAAAATAATTTAAATATAATTCCCCCGAGTGAGATTTCGACCCCACACCCAACCGCGTTTACAGTCAGGCGGCATGATGACATAACATTTAAGCTGTCACTTTAATTTTTTATTATTGAATATTTATTATAACGTACTTAGGTAATATAAGTTCAGAGTTTCAAGTTTCAAGCAATAATATTTGTTTTTGGTACGAAAACGGAGTGTGTTGTTCTCTTGGCTTCTTATAAAACGTAGCAGATTTCCTTAAAAAATATTATATTTATACAATCTACTATAATATTTAAGGTTTAAATACTTCGGAATTCTATCAAGCGATTATCATGGATGTTAAGTCAAAAATCTAATTTAGTATCCCATCATGCTTGCATTAAATCATATTTACGTTCTCTCGTTTATCTATATCACTTCATAGTATACATCAAAGTCACAGTTTCCGCTGTTATTTAGATAAATTATTCCCCAAAAATTATACATTCAAAATATTCGAGTTAAGTATTTGTATAATAGAGAAAATACCATATTTTGTGAAAGTGAGAGGAAATCACATCTCGTAAACATAATTTACTAGAAAAACTGTGATGTAGCTAAATAGAATGTAAAGAGAAATTAAAAATAGATTTTACTGTAAAGTTCGATCTGGTCCTTCATGTCTAGAGATACTGGTCATAGTAAGATGTGAGTCTGGAACGCACGAACTGTCTTCAACGGCTCCTCTTAGATGCAATGTCAGCAGTATGGTGGAAAATTAATATTTTTCATGCCTTTATTTTTCCATAGACCATTTAGACAAGTCATAGCCTATTTCGCTATTGCAATGCGGCTTTTATGGGGGGTAAGGGGATAGTGGATATATCCTCTTTTAAACGCCAAATGTCACCCCTCCCCTGCCACGGAGACCAGTCGTGTTCCACGGTTCTCCTTGCTAGACAACGAACGGGGGTTTGGCGATAGAGTCAGTGACAGTACAACCATTGCCCCAACCAGGCATTTAGTTGAGAGATGCAGCACTGGCCCCGAAGTTCAATTTCTGCCTAAAATGTGTAATGCAGTGGATGTAATCGGATTTCAGTGCAGATTAGTTTTTACCAAGACAGGTCGATCGATGTTCAATGTAGAATCTTATACTTATTCAAGTAATTCAATATAACACACAATAGGCGTAGGCAAACGTAAATTTTTCTAAAACTTCTATACCAATAGAATCACAACGTTGACGAAGGAGGCCCAATTTTATGAATACGAAAAGACGTAACCTTTTTACTGTAAAGCCATTTTTGTATCTAGTTGTATGGACTCGTTCAATTTCTACAATTGAGTAAATCAATCAAGTGACGTCACGAAATATTCTATCGTTGATGTTGGAGCTCAATTTTAATATACAAAATATATATATATAAGTCTATCAAAGTTATAAAAAATCTATCAAACAAAATATTTATTAATATTTTGCAGGTAATATACGATGGTCAAGTGTGATATCAAAAAAAAATATGATTGTTTGATATATTTAAAGTTTTATTATCCCGCGATATGAAAAAAGTTAAGCCAAGAATCGCGGGTTTGGGTCGGAGTTAGATTTATACATCTATTCTAAAAATATTTTAGTATTATATGAATAATTAAGGGCTTATTTATTTCAATATTAAAAAAAGAATGGAATATCAATTATTTTATGTTTTATTCTATATACGTATAACTATATTTCACTCTTTCGTAGGCTTAATTAGGGGCATTTATCAATGTAATGTTATTTACTTTTCTGTTTGTCTTGGAGAGTTTAAGCAGGCGAAGCCGCGAGCGAGTCGCTAGTAATATAATATAATCATCAAACCCACAACCATCGTGTATATAAACAGACACTGTCACACTGCTCCAAATATAAAAATAATTTTAAATACATACACACGTGTATACCGTCGTTATATTAATACACGAAGAATAAGCTTTGTATAATTTTATACGAAAACTTTGTGGAGGAGTATGAATTTGGGACTTTAAAGTTTTTTTATAGAAGAGATAGAGAAAGCTAATATATTTTAATATAATGCAATAGAAATTCCTTTACACTTTTAAAACATCATCTAGATACGGTGACGAATATTTAAAAGGTCAACTATTGTACCTATCATTTTACCATTAGATGTCAGAGTTATTAACTAATGGGCATTGGCTTATATGTTGATTGATACAAATCAAGTTTAACAATAAAAATTTCAAAATTGACAAAAACAAATTAAATTTAAAAACTGGAAAGTTTGATATTACAAGCGTATTGCCAATACTAAATTATGACTTTATACGCCTTGGCAACCATATTAATTTCATATTGCAGGAAACAGATTACAATTTTTCATCCCAAAGAATATTCCAGAGTTCCAGTTCCAGGTTTTAAATAATACTAGGTATCGATTCTCGTTTTTTGGCAGTCTACACACTATAACTTAAATATATAAAATGTACCTATATTCTAATAATAATCTTTAAAATCAGAGTTTACAGACTAATCAGATACCTATTAGTTTAAAAATTAAACTTCTTTTACAATTTTTGTTTGTCTGTCTGACCGTTTTTAATGGGACATTCACTGGTATAAAGCCGATGTAATAATGAGTAAGATGATGTAAGTCGCGGGCACAGCTACTGATTAATTGACGTCGAATATAAAATATTAAGATTATTTTGTTTAAAATAAAGGTATTTATTGTTAAAATTTAGGTGTTTAAAACGACGTTGAGTTCTGCCACTCAACAGAGTCTGTACATGGAAGATATATGAAAAAAATATATTATTAGGTGCATTTATAAATATAATAGTATCCAAAACAATGATTTTCAATTTTCTTATCTGTTAGTCTGTTTCTTTGTGTAGGCTAATCTCAGGAACGACTGAACTGATATAAATGCATTTGCATATGATATGCGTTCATACACAAAAAAATACAATCATTTAAGTAAACTATAAATTTAGGCAATGCTTGTGTTTTTAGTAAGAACATGGTCCAGCGAGAAGACAAAATAGTCAGTCATATAGTATACGCAGGAGAAGCCGCGAGCGGGTTGCTAGTAAATAACAATAAACATAAGTTAAAATACAAGAAAGTAGCAACGAGTAATAAAATGTCGTTATCAAAGCCAAAACCAGAGTCAAAATATGTTGTATTTATCTTAGTTACTATAAAGTACATACTCTACTTCATAGGTACGCCAAACGCGAGGTCTTAGCGAGGACTTACGTTACTTTCATCGTATACAAGAGTTATCTAAACAAGAAATGTGGGAGAAAATATTGTTGGCTTTCTCATTACTTTGATACTGAACGCTCTTTTTGCAATTTTTATATTATTAAGGCAATTTCGTTTATTTTGTCACAATAAAGTAGTGGAAGCGGATGCTTGTAAGTACAGAGTGACTGACTGACAGACAACACACGACCACAACATGGTGTAGAGGAGGTAGTGGAGAAATACCGGAAATACCTACGGGAACAGTAAAAATCGGGATTTTACATTTATTTTATAGTCCAGGAATCCATTGGCAGCGATTGCAGAGATTCAGCGGCACATCGTTTATTTGTATTTTTTTACAGCTTCACGCTTTTTCCCGCATAGAAGTGTATTAATTGCGATGATAGTGTCAAGACACTCCGTTATCATCTTTCCGCCCGAATTCGAGGCATTGTCTTATCGTTTTCGTCTTATTAGAGCAGGAAAATGAAAGTAATTAAAATATAATTATTCTATCTATTTAACCCACAATCAACACACATTTACAAATTACGGTCAGGACAGTTGTCCCACTGCGCCGCGATGGCCTCAATGATGGTTTCATAAAGACGAACGTTAATTAAAAAATATCTGTTTGTACTTAGATATTTAAGAATTACATCTAATAAATTATACTGACATTCAAAACTTCCCCCGATAAAAATCATATAATGTAAAACTTTTGACATAGGCGAGATTGTCTTTTAAAGTTTTAAAGTCTAAGCTAGTCTGACATAGACTTTATTAAAAGCAAAGTTTTTATAAGAAAAATGTTGAAATGCCATTTTTTCCGTAAAATGAAGTGGCGAATTTCAGTTACCAAAAATACAAAGTACGAAATAAACAAGTCTCATATAAAAACCTTAGTTTCACCATCTCTGTTAAACTGAAAAACAAACCGTAAAAGCTTAAGTAACAAATAAGAACCGTAACTGTATGTAAATAAGTGCTATAATTATATACACTCCACTCGGTTGGAAAATGGCGGAGATAGCGTTCGTGTATTGCTTAACGCCTTTGTTTTGTTGTTTTCGTGTTTGTCTTATTCGCACACTTTCTAGCTTTGTGCTTTCAAACTTGCCACCAATGGTTTCTTGAAAGTTTACATACGTATAAGAAAAATTGATTTTATTCAGCTTCACCCCTTTTGCCGTATTCAAAGAAAAAATTGTGCCCAGACAAATCTTTTCAAATTAAACTTCAACTCCGTTCTCCACTTTCCGCCCCAAATGAAGAGTTTTGACTTTTTAATTCCTATTAGAGGAAAATTATTTGAATATTTTATTACCTGCTGCGATGTATTGTTTTAGCGTAAAATTGTACAGTTCCTCTTCAAATAACTGAACACAAACCGTAAATAATTTATTTTGTAATGAAATAAGATATTATTTTGATTATTACTTGAACATTTATTTATTAAATAATGTTTATAAGAAAATTATGACACGTGACTATTTCAAATTGATTGCGCTGGAAGTAGTCAAATGTGTATTTAAGAATTATGAGTTCTACTGAGTGGTTCTTTAGCTGTAAATGAATACTATATGTTAGGATGAAAGTATATCTATTATTCTTGGGACAATTGCGCTACCAAGAAGGTAAGCTAAGAAATAGATTGTATTATATACATTCTGATACTTTGATTTGAATTGTGATCAGTTTAAATATGAAATATATGTTTTTGGGGTCAAATCTGAAGCCTTTTATTACATTTTTAAGCTAAAAATTCTTAATATTAAAGAGTTGATTATTTGAAAAACAACGAATATTTGACATACTTTGACATGCACTTCCTTTTTGTTATTCTTACAATTAGAAAAATATCGGGTATCAAATCGCATTATAGACTTATAAGTTATGATCAAATATGTTAAAAAGTAATGTTAATGTTATATATATATATATATAAATAAATAATGTTGTTACTTTAAAAAAAATTTATAAAACTAAAGTATATTCGTAACTGTAGTTAGTATACTCCTAACTGTAGTTTACAGTAACTGAAAGCTGTAATAAAAATACAAGAGAATTTCATTATAGCTCGCTTCAGGCAAATATCAAGTTGCCGTGGCTCGTTAGACGGTAGTTCCTTACAGCCTAACGATACGAAACATTTGTTTGACCTTATTCAAGAGCTTTGTTAGTTAAGCTTTCTTCAGGATACGAAATAATCGGGCTAGAGTTACGAATCATAATATGTATACTTATGTACGTTTAAGTTTCAAAAAAGTACATTTTTATACTAATAATACCATATTTTCTAGGAAGTAATGTATATGTAATGTATGTCCAAATATTTTTTTCAGATTTACGCTTTTTCCCGCTTAGCAGGGTAGTCGGAGGGAACCTAGTGTCAAGACACTCTGTTCCCCACTTTCCACCCGAAATATTTGTTTCATTTCTCCGCTTTGTCTTATGTACCAAAGCGGAGAAATGTAAATATTTAAAATATAATCATTCCCCCTAATGGGAAACAAACAGTTACTTTATTGCCTATTATAATGTATTAGTGTAAAAGAGAAGAAATAGATAAAGATATCCATCCAATTAGCTTCTAGGTCGACCGAGATATATAAATAAAATATTAAAGCTTTCCCGTATAGCAGACTAATTTTTCGCTAACAATGAACTTTTGTTAGCGAGTTTTTTACCGGAATTTAAAGCCTTTATTCTCCATACAAAAATGATGATACTGCTAACACGTTAAAATATGCATATGTTAATTACTCAAAACATTTAAAAATATATTGAATATTATTAATAAAGGTAAAACCGTCCAAACGTTGCATTTCAGTAACAATTTCGCAGAGATTTTGAAATAAAACTATTTTTAACCGGATTAATCGCGTATATTTATGGTATTCGAAAATACATTTTAGAAACCCGACGTTTCGAACACTTTACAGTAGTCCGTGGTCACAGGTAGACTGAAGTGGCATTCGTCTGTCAGTTGATATATTTCAAATAGGGTAAAAATCAAAGATCTTATTATAACTTCGCCAGGTTCTAATTTTCATTAAGATTGTTTAACTCTTATAATCTTGTAACATAACTTATGTATATATGCGTATAAGAATTTCGACGTAACCAGATGTAGAACGCATGGCTTGGCGGTCAAAGAGCTTGGAAGGTTTCCAAGACACGCGGGTTCGAATCCCACTGCGTTTAAATTATCATACATTTTCTAGTGTGTAAATATCTAGTATAAATTAAAAACATATTTTGTTGTTGAGATATCCATTTTCTTTTAAATACTGAGAAATTCTTAACAAATAAGGTTATATTTTCTCATATTACAAGCAGTATAAAACAGAACGTTTTTATGAAAAAAAAAAAAAATATAAAGTACAATGCTTTTCTAAACTTATTTTTATATACTTAGCACTACAATACAAAAAGATTTCTAAAAGAGAAAAGCCACAGAAATGCTGAAATTTCAGTTTGCGTTAGTGTAAGCCTTTTCTGCCTTTACATGAGAATACAAGATAAAATACAAAGCTTTAGTTACTGAGGAAATTTATTTGTAAAGTAAAACCGAAACGATGAGCGATCAGAGTCAACAATCATTGTAAAAGTGGCTTAGTTTCAATCAATATCTTTTAAAAACAATATAAGTATACTCAAAATATATAAGTGTAGTTGTTGAATATTACATTATGTATAGTTTACATCCTTTTTTCATATTAACTACGTTTTTGTATTTTTCAACATTTTTTAAAGTGTTATGCGCACACTAAGGAAATTGAAAAAGATATATTTAAAAAACGTATAAAAATTTGAACTTAGTGGGATTTGAACCCGCACCTCTTGAAAACCGTTCAAGCGCTCTAACCGCTAAGCCATGCGTTCTACATCCAGCTACGTTGAAATGCTTATTACAACTTATATTTGTTGTTAGCATCTCAGTTGAGAGATTTTTCAAATTTCTGCTACCCAAAGATTGTTCTACGAATAATCGTTTGGCAAGTGAGAATGCTATTTATTCAATATATATTTTTTTAACATTTTTTAATGTGTTATTAGCACACTAAGGACCCGCTTGTCTTAGTAAATCTATCATGGCTCAGTTGGGCAGCGTTTGACTATGGACGCAATTATAATGGGTTCAATTCTCACTCTGGGTATTAAATGATATTAAAATTATCTTGTTATCTCCAAAGCACGGCAATGAGTTCGGCCATTCAACTCGTTTTTCGAATTTTTTGAATTCGGACTTATTGAAACTAGGTTCACTCTGTATTGCCTATGTGGAAAAAAATCAATCGAAAATTTTATTTAATTTAATAATTTTATGGTTAAAGTCTAAATAATTGCAAGATAACATAATATTATACATCCTATAAGTATAAAAATGTAGATATTTGTCCATTACTTCGTTCAATATGAAGAGGAAATTGACACTGGAACAGGAAACTGCTTTAATATCGCGATATTTGACACCTAAAAGAAAGTTTCTTATTCTTCGACGGAAGTTCGCCCTCCGGCGTACTTGATATTGGAGATCATTTTAATTTTACAGGTTAGTATAAGAACTCATATAAATACATTTATATATATATCTATGAGTTAATTTTTTACTAGGCCGTCGCGGCGCAGTGGTGCAGCGGGGGAATGATTATGTTTAAATTATTTTCATTTGCCTGATTTGACAGACAACACGCGGCGTTGAGTTACGCCAGTACGGAAATTACCACTAGATAGATTCTATCTGCCTATTCTGCGGGACACGGGATAAAGTGTGAAGCTGAAAAAAATATTATACGTAAATCCCCTTTTTCAAAACAACAATTATGTATTTAAAATAATTATGATATACTTTAGACGCCGTCTTAGTGAAATTAGTGGGGTATTAACGGTTTTGTTCTGTTTTTTTAATATGCTACAGGTATACAGATACCTACAATCGGCACGCAATATCTATTAATAATCAGAAAATTAAGATTATTGAATTAATAGGTAGGTCTGCAACTAAAATGCAAACAACACAATAAACTAAGACTTAAGATTATTTTTCATTATAAAATATCTATGAGAGCGTTTATTAGTTATCTGGCCTCACATGGCTCTTTGGTCATTGGCACCTGATTGCAAAAAAATATATATTTTCCAACAGTTACTTTACAATGATATTGCAGGAATACCTATATACGTGTGTCAATTCAACTTTGTGAACATTATACATATTATAAAACCTCACTAAAACTCATTTCGATGTGCAGTCAAGTGTCAATTTCCACAATCCTCGCTAAGGCACCAATAGGCACGAGAGAAAATGTCGTAAATTTTGACGTACAATAGTAGTTCTTATAGTCTTCAATTGAAATGCCAGAGTCTCTTGTGTTTGGTTTAACAAATTGTATAAAATCGTTGTCGACCTGAGTGGTATTAATCTACCAGACACCTACAGAATAACCGGTGGATAGAGAAATTCAAAATTACTTTCGACCGATTTTTGCTTTGGCACCTTTGGCGGCTCTTAGATGCAGTGAAGCAATGTCGATAATGGCTGAAACAGTTTTTAAATTCTCTCACGAGGAAAATTTCTTTTAAGACGCGATAAAAATCTACGAATAGTTTGTTAGGTAAATAAATTTTTATGCAGATTATAGGAGGATATTTTCTTTGGTAGTAAAATTTTAAAGTTACAGCTCTTGATCTAAATTCCTTTTCTTTTGATTAATTCCGGCAGTTTAAAATAAAATTCCGTTTTACTTAGATAAACTAAGGTATTATTTTACATTTAGTGTCTCGCCTTGGTTGTGGATTCGATCCCTACTAGGGGGAATGGTTATATTTAAATTATTTGTATCTCCCCGCTCGTATAGGACAACATGTGGAGTTGAGTTCTGTCACGTCACGCAATATCTCGATTTCGAAAAGAAAAAGGAGAACGGAGAGTGAAGAAACCGTGAAGTTTATATCAATAACAGAACAAATGTATTATATCAAGAGATAATTATTAGTATATAGACGTATTTATTAGATTATTTATGACAGGAATATTTCAGTAGGTATAATAAAATGTTACGAAAATTAAGTTAGCATTTAGAAACAAGAAATAAATTGTAATATTTATAAAATAGACGACTCCGCGCGGGGTAGCAAAACATTTTCAAACAATGGGGAGCCGTTTGAGAAAGATTCCTGAAAAGTAAAGGGTCGAAACAAAACCTATTTCTGAGCAAAACAAAAAAGTCATAGGCCGTACCCGTTGAACATTAAAGGATATTAAAATTTAATTCAATTCATTATTTTAATTATATTAACGTACAAGCCGCGGCCTTGAGTTTTGCTACTCAACTCACAGTGCCCCGAATTCGGGCGAAAAGCGGATGGTTGTTGATTCGAATTCCAGTTAAAATATGTTTTCTATTAAAAACGTAAAAAACGAGTTCCTTAAATTTGGCATTAACTCGCATTACCCGGCTAAATGCTAAAAAGAAATTACGCTAAAGCAGCTTGTCTTAGGCTAATATAGGTGTGTTTCTTGCATTATAACAAAATGGTGTAGACCATTGCTAAGATTTTATTTTCTTGCATAGTAAATATATTTTATGGTAAAAGCTCTATGTAATTAAAATCTTTTTAGCATTTTCTAAAAAACAAGCATTCTTTAACACTCTACAAGCAATGAGGATAAAAAAATGTAAAAAAGTTAAAGTTATAAGACTTTTATTAATTATGCTACGAAGTTAGAGGAATGAGATTACTTTAATATAATCTTTTACACGCGAAATTGATTTTAAAGTATTCTGAACAAGTATTAGAAATACACAAATTTAAATTTAGGGCATAGGGTGTGATTTATTTCTAGAAAGTTCCGTTGTTCCGAGACGAAAATAATCTAAGCGAGAAGCTTTTTTTATTCATACGTATTAAAATTTTAAGACGAAAATTAAATAGTATGTCCCTTGTTAATATGTCACAGAAAAAATTGTATTAAAATAATGACCAAACATTGAAATACAAATCGATTATTTAAACAAAATCAACAAAGAACTTGGTGTGGCACATACTCGTATGTAATGGTAGTGAATTAAAAAACTATCCCAAATTATTAACGACTATTTACTTAAAAAAAAAAATTAAAAAATAATGTTTCAGACTTCTTTTTTTCTCCAAGAAGCTCATAAATCTATCTGGGGTATGACTATGTAGAAAGAGTAGCGTCACTATCAAAAGTTAATCTTACATAACATATATCATTAATCTTCTTTATAAGGTAATATTAGACGGGGGAAATCATTTTCTGGAAATTTTCAATTTTAAATGAAAAACCTAGTAAATATAATCTTTGATACAAAGCAAGATGCTGACACATCGTCCCCATATCTTTAGTCAGCTTATCTGGAACTTGTAGTATGAATATATTACAGTGATGAGACTTAACGACTTAAGTTAGTCTGTATATTCAAATTTTCTAGCAAAATGTTATGTTCAAATTGTTGACCTATTTTTTTTAGTTATTTGGCCACTTTTTATAATTGATAAAGATTAATATCGATAATAATAATATTGATTAACCTGTATTAATCGAGTAAGATCAGCCTTTTCAAGTCATTACTTGCTTTACTATAATATGAGATACAAATTTATAAACAAAAAATATATATATATTGGAATAGAATTTAATTAAATGGATTAAAGTGGAAAAATGCGTTTTTACGGGTCTGACCTGTATTTCTGTATAATCATTTACAACCAACAATGCTTTTTAAATACATGAAAATTAAAATAAAATAAAATATTTTATAACATTTTAAAATGTTTAAATAAAATATTTATTATTTATAACACAAATACTTATATATATAATCGATCAGTCTGTTATATCAGGAATAGAAAAAGCCTACACTCTGTATTTACTACGAGTACAATGTAATTTTCCATTCAAACAATTTGTTACAAAATGGTCGTAGGACTAGTCATAGCTCTGTTACTGTTTACAGAATCAAGAGAGCTCACTAACTAAACCATTTCATTCTCTAACATATTAAGTAAATTGTAAAATATGCCACAAAACTTTTACTACCCATTACCGTAATTGCTACTATATAAATTATGAACCAGTCAACGTATACTGTGAAACATACAACGTAGAAATTAAAATTATGAGACCTTTCGCAACAATGTGTAACAATATATAATGTTAAATAACGAAGTCTTCGTGTATATATAGCCATTTTTGTAGACTGTTAATGCCTAGAAACCATGAAAAATGCAATGAAGACGCAATAAATAGCAAAATAGAAAAGACAAGAAAACTTGACAAATAAACCGGGTATCCGTTTAATATATAATTAGAAAACGTTTAAAAATTTGAACGCAGCGGAATTTGAACCCGCGCCTCTTGAAAATCGTTCAAGCGCTCTGACTAAATTGCGTCACCAGTTCTATATGAAACGAAATTATGACTGCCAGTTATATCTGTCGATTATACGCAATTAATGCAAATCGGCATCGTAAAAGTGAATATGAAATTCATCATCCATTTAGTTTTCAAGTATAAATCGACTTCAATTAAACGCCTTGATAAGTTTCTTGTGTATAAAATCTAATTTATTTCAACGTTTATTCAACTCAGTCCTAGTAGAAAGTTTACGGAATAGAAATCAAATTGTTTAATTGGATAAATATCCAAATGATTTGTGTGGCTGTGCTTTTATTGTTTTTTTGATAGGCTCAAATACTTGGCGTAAAACAAAGTTATAAGCTTAAAATTATAGGCATTTCTTTATTGACTACAGTTTTAAGTGTCACATTTTTTCCCGCAAAACACTGTCACCAGAGAGAGCCTAGTGTCGGAGTCTTGACTCAAGACACTCCGCCTGAATTTGTATTAAGTGGTGAAATTTGAAACCGCGTTTATCTTACCAAACTTAAATGGAAAATTTATTCACCCGAGTGGAAATCAAACCCAAAGCCAATCAAGTATACAGCCAGAAACTGGCCCACCAGCGATTTATATTAAAGAAAAGACATACTTGAACGGTTTTCAAGAGGCACGGGTTCAAATCCCGCTGTGTTAAAATTTTTATACGTTTTCTAAATATGTCTTTTTCAATATCCTAAGTGTGCGATTAACACAAAAAAAATTACTTATATTAAATAAATATAAATATTTTCTCTGTGAACAAACATTGTATATCGTTTATTATAAGAGAATACCTGTTTATTGAAATTCATATACAATTGTTTCTCAGTAATTGATTCAAATGATTCTAGACTGAGAACTGAAACTACGTGATACGGCTTAACTGCTAGGACCAGTACAAAAGGTCATTTTAATTACATTATAGTATACCACCTGATGTAACACACATAGTTTCAAAGACCGCCTCATTTGATGCCAAAACATGTATAGAAGGGAAGAACTGATTTGACATTTACCCATCCGTTTAGAGCCTCTGCCTTGGCACCCAAGACTGAATACGATAAAGCTGATGAGGTCAAAACAGGTGTTTTAAATAGGTCACGCATCTTTGATTAATGTACATAGGAGCTACAATTTCAGTAAAAATTTCGGTATTGGATCCGATCGAGATGTTTAAAATATATATTTAATTTGTGATATTATATACATTGCGTCTTTTGTAGTGTTTTTTGGTTTTAAATTAGTGAACTTGTAGTATACGATTTTATGGGCTAAAGTCGATGAAAAACCAAGAACAATGTGAGCTTCTTTTTATAATGAGCCTGTTTAACATTTCAGATTTTCTTTTTTTTTCAGGTTGCTACGGAAGCACGATTGACATATTATCGATCGCGATAATAAAAAAAGAACCTATACAAATTGTGTATACAATTATTTAACTAAATGTTCAATTACTTTATAATATAAATGTATATTAATAATATATATAAATATAATAACTAATAGCTTTCTGTATATGAAAAAGTTATGAAAAAATATATAATTAGGGGTATTAAAAACATTTTTAGAAAACGTATAAAAAATTGAACGCAGCATGGATTGAACCCGCGCCTCTTGGAAATCGTCCAAGCGCACTGACCGCTAAGCCATGCTTGCTTGCTTGCATGCTTTCTAAGTGTATGTACTGTAAAATGTTAAAAATGTAACTTTTCTCAAAATAAAGAGCGAAAAGAATTGAACTGACTTTCAAATTTTAAAACCTAAACCAACAAGGGCAAAAAAATCTACGAACCTACGAAGCCTTTTCGAAAGCAATCATTCTGTGTCCTTATCCAGAACAATTCCCTAACAATCCACTTTATGTGTTATTTTGTACGAAAGACAAATGTGTTTACTGGTGAATATAAAACGAGGTACATTCAATAGTAGTAGAAAGTGGAGCATTCAGATAGATTGACGAATATTCTCGCCCGAAATAGATATATTGTTTGTTCCAGACAATAACATTTATGCTTCTATGTAACGTTTATATTACCCAGCATATCTACTTATTGCTTTATGTATGTGTATGAAATGATTGATATTTGACTTCTGATGGAGATTGTTATCTAGTGATGAAATAAAGTATTCTTTGGTATACAGTAGGCCTATAAGGTCCTAAAACTTCATATATACCTTAAAATTATTATAAATGTTCGAAACACCATTATAAATAAATAGTAAATATGAAAGGTCCAATCCGACATATGCAAAAAAAAAATACAAGGGCAATGTTGCAAAAACTAAGGGATTATACGTTTTTAGCCTAAAGGGCTTTAAGCCTAAAACAAAGGGCTTGTCACTAAAATAGTTAAAATAAAAATTGGAAATAATGCATTTATCCATAAAAGTTGTCTGTATTTCAATTCAAATCCTGCTGCGTTCAATTTTTTATACCCTTTCTAAATATGTCTTTTTCAATTTCCTTAGTGTGGGAATAACACTTTAAAAAATGTTAAAAAAAATCCTTTTATAAGTTTAAAAATTTATGTTATTTTTTAATTTTTAATTTCAGAGAGATTTCCAAGATTCGAATACGTAATATACGCCAACGTACTGGAAAAAGGCAGTAATGGGATATAATTTCACTGATCATTACTGAGGTTTTAATATTAAAATAGGATATTTACTATACTAAATGTTTGTTCATTAATCAGAATGCTATTGCACTTATTAATGAACTATGAAAGTGAAGTTAATTGCTTATATGCTGACGGGTTACGTGTTACATTAAGCCCAGCTATAATAAGGGTTGTAACACATTCAACATTTTGTGCATCCTATTAAAATTAGTTATTTGAATTAATTTTAATAGGATATACAAAATTTTGTATAAAGCCAAAGTCAAATATTTTTATTCAAAATAAGAAGTTACATCATTTTTTGAACGTCAAACAATTTACCATCGTTTCACTAAAGCTAAAGCCTAGGACCTGAGAAAAACCGGCGCAAGAAACTGAGCGGGACTTCTATTCCTTTTTTCCAATACAATAATTTACAGATTTATTAGTGACAATGATACCTTTGAAATAGACTGGAGCGAGCATTTCATTTCTAAGGCGCGTAATCATTTATAAAATCGTTAATTAGGTAATAATGTTTAACACACAAACGTAATTTCCCAACTTCTTTAAATTTTGAAGTTTTCTAGAATCCTGTTGTAAAAGCGTTCTCCCCATAAAAGAATTAGGGGTTTCATGCAATCCATGCATGCGAATTATAGGCGCGGTAAGTTAAGCCTACTTCTAGTTAATACTTCTAGTTAATATATTAATATATTATTATCTGTTTTTGATGTATTTATAAGGTAATATTGATGTCGTTAAAATTTATAGTAGAAAGCTCTAGCTCAGTAACGACTGTATAAGACAGTTGTTAGTTCAAACGTTGACAATCGAATTACTATTACACTTAATATTGATTACCACCACAAATAAATTGAGTTGAGTTTTGCTACTCAGTTCGCAATTTTCCGATTTCTTTTCTATTATGGAAAGTAGACAACAAGTACATATTTAGAAAACGTATTAAAATTTGAACGCAGCGTTATTGGAACCCGCGCCTCTTGAAAACCATTCAAGCGCTCTGACCGCTAAGCCATGCGTTCTACATCCAGCTACGACGAAATTATTATACGTTAAGTTTTCTAAATATGTATGTTTCAATTTCCTAATTGTACGAACAACATTTTAAAAAATGTTATAAATAGACAACAAGTGTCTCAATTTTAAATTCATCTATGATCAAATATAAACTATTATTGTAATATAATTAATAGTAAATATAATATAATTAATGAAGCAATTTAAACTTAATTAAAGCACTAATTATCAGATCCTTAATAAAAGAAAGGTATAAAAGAAACGAACAGACCGAAACAGGATGAACAATTTATATGTATCTATATCGTGTAACCCAATTACCCAATCGTTTGTTCCAATTGAGTGGCTGCGAGCTCAGACCAGTGGATATAGTGGAAGTGGTAACAAAAAAGAGCATTAGTTCCTTTCACTTCATCCCGTCATCAAAGGGACGGAAATGACTAAAGCTGGAACAAAACTGCCATATGATATATTTTCTGTTATAATTTCTCGTAAAATATTACATAAACAGCTTTACGTATGTTTCTGCAAATCCGTGAAGTCAGAGAGAAGCTTGTGTCAAGACACTTCGTTGCCCGCTTTCCAAAATAAACAACTTTCAAGGCTTTATATATATATGTTTTTTTGTTTTTTTATTTTCAATATGTAAGATTACATATTGTAACTATTAGTAGTCGTCCAGATTCTCTGTTTTTACCTTGCTTTAAGATATATTAGAAAAATAAAATGTCAAAATAAATATTCAAATTAGCCATAAAAATATTGTAATATTCTTTAATATTACTTATTATGCTAGTTATTTTCTTGCGTTTACATAAAGTCTTAAGGCTTCTGTTCGTGGACAAACCTTAAGCTTTCCTCATAGCTTTTAAAACCATCCACCATTTAGACTCAGATTTTTATTACTAGGCGTAAAAACTGGGAAATGGACTTGCAAGTGAAGTTTATATATATAATTTTTTTACTATCCTTATCCGGAGAATTAAATTTGATATATACAGTCATAAGTAATGTTGTGGTGTGATTATTTTTAAGGTACATTTATTTCTCCAGTCTAGTTAAAACGAATTAAGGCTTTTGAGTTTAAGTACTAATCAATTACAAAAATATTAATTATTAATTAATTTCATATTATTTTCTCAGTGTGAAAATTTCAACAGGTTAGTTGGGTTAAAATGTTTTAAATAAGACATTACGGATGCTATAGTAAATATATTTTTATAAAGTTATACTTTTATTTTGAGACGTTGCCACTAACAAAAGTATATTCAATCATTTTTCGTTAGATTTATTTCATTTCTGATATATCTTTTCTAAGGTCAGTTTCTTAGTTAGACTGAGTCAGTAGGGCGGAAAACGAACAATGCGATCTTCCCTACAACCCTTCACATACTTAAGTACTTACCCTTGCTTTGATGTAGGCAATTTATCTTTTACCACTTTTTGTACAGTACGCGTAATCCTATTATGTGAAATAGATATGGAAAAGGTTTAGAAAACTACCAAATTTTCCTAACCTAACTTAAATTGAAATTCTAAAACCTAACAAATACTACAATATATATATATTTTTTAATATTATTTCAAGTGTTATACGCACACTAAGAAAATTGAAAAATACATATTTAGAAAACGTATAAAGCGGGATTTAAGCAATACTTTTTTTCAAGAGGCGCGGGTTTAAATTCCGTTACATTCAAATTTTTATACGTTTTCTAAATGTCTTTTTCAAATAGTACAATATAACCTATTATTATAACCATTATAACAAATTTCATTTATTAGCTTCAAACAGAAAATATATAATTAATATTTTATTAAAATGATAATATAATAAAGATTGCATTTGTTCTTATTTCCAAAAAGCAATGACAATCTATTTTATGTAAAAATATAGGTTTCAAATAAAAATTAAACTCCTGATAAACGATCGGAAGCAGGCAAGTTGGTTTGGTGCGAATGAAAATTACATCCATTGTCATAAAGAAAACATCGAACGTTGGAAATTTCAGATTTCAATCAGTATGAAAGTTACGAATCATTGGAGCACGTCTAGAAAACAATAAGTGTTGATGGACCGTCGACCTCTATACTGCGAATTTCTTATTTTTTTATTTATTTTAATATTCTTTTGTACACCATTGAATGTATTAATAATATAATGGATTGAAAACTTCGAATTTGACTTGAGATTAAAGTTCTGCGTTAATATTTTAAAATGTGTTTAATAACATTTTAAATTTTGTTAAAGAAGGAGAAGTGTCTGGAATTCGGGCGGAAAGTGGACAACGAAGTGTCGTGACACTAGGTTCTCTCTGCCTACCCCGCGTAAAGCTGAGGGAAGTTAAATTATTTCAAATATATTTTTTAACAAAATACTGGTACCACAACCTCTTTTTTTAAATTTAATTCTTCTTAGTGAGCAGAACGTCTCAATAATGTTTGTTATAGGATATCAGCAAGATCTATCAAAATTATAAAGAAAATATGGTTTTTTTACCAATATACAGGTAATTTTAGAAGAATTTAATATACTTTAGTAAACAAACAATTATTATTTTTTTTTTTAAATATTTAACTCACAGTTATATAACTAATTTAAAATAAACGAGAAAATAAAGAAAAAAACATGAATAAACTTCTACAAGCTTAAAGTATTTTCCCAAAATAGATTTAGTAGTTTAGTAAATGGGTTGGGTATTACCTTCGTTGGTTTGGACATGTTTCAAAAATAAACGACTGTTCATTCGAATAAAGGACGTTTAGAAAAGAAAATGTTCAGAGGTAAGAGGCCTAATTTATTAAATGTTTGCGCCAAATCTAGGAAGACAAGATTTCAACTACACGTGTACGAATTAAATGAGTATAATAAATAGTATATTAAGAAATTATATTTGTCTAATGAATATAAAAAATGTCTGTACGTCTGTTTTTTGATTTTATTTGTGTAAAATTATATTAAGCTTCATTTTCTTTTTCGTATATATATTGCGTGAACTGTATTATTTATGGCGAGTAAAATGCCCTTTCTTTTAGTACCATGTTCCTATATACAAAAGTTTGTAGTATATCAAACATATATTAGTATATGTAGTATTTATTTTATTAATTTAATGTATTGCTCATATTTAATATTATATAATATTTAATATTATATATATAAATAAAATAAAAAAAAATAATAAAATACATAATGAAACATCTTATTTCTACACTAGTCCATACTTGTCTGTCCGTATAATTTTGGTTAAAAAAGGGTAAAAAATTTTTCCTATACGTGTTATTATATTATATTATATTTATATACTAGATATTATATTATAGTTTTGAGATTTTAACTTTTATTAATTTATGCTATATACACATTCGGTATTATATATATTTTCGGTATTCTCGATCCATATTGTAAGCAGCCAAAATCGGCAACAGTTAGTGAATGGCCGAGCTCAATATATCAACAACAAGTGTTTATTCCGATGGAATTCATATCCGGTTAGTAGATCCCATATCTACGATATCCATAACACTAGTACAATACTGTACGAATGAAAATAGCTTCGAATGTTCTATATTTCCTAGTGTAATATTAGTTGTTGATATATCAATCGCTTGACATTTCTAATGAGGCCCTCAGTGTATTGTTGACATTGTTAAACTCCCTGATATTTTTTACAATTGCCAGTCAACAAAAATGGCAACGTTTCTTTTTCATTATCAAATATCCCATCTTAAAGAACCCATCTTATTCCGCTTTGCCGAGATTGGATCCTTGAAAAATATTTTCACAACAAGGTATAATTTTCATGTAATATTTACGATAGAAATGTATTATTAATTGAAATGAGATTTCATTTTGTTCTGAAATTCAATTTCATAGCGAATGAAAATACAAGTTAAGTTTAAGCTTACTTTTTCCATAAACCGGCTCGTTTTGATTTTATTACATAATTTCAAGTGGCGCATTTTAGTCCTTTAAAATGTCACCTTTAAACACGTATATATCACCGGCAATAGGAAACTCATCTTGAGTTGCTATTATCACATTATCACATACTACAAAGTCAAAGAAAATATTGACACTTAACTTGAAGCCTAGAAATAAGAAGAGCCTAGAAGATTAATAAAAGGTTTAAAAGATTTTTAAACGAAAAGTAGCTTTGATACTTAACATTTGTTTTTCAAGTTTTTGTTCAAATTTAAGTGTGAAGTATTCAAGTATTACTATTACCTAGAATTTAGGCATATTAAATAACAGATATGAAATAACTTAAAATGATCCATCCATCTTGGTGCAGTGGCACAGCGTCTGACCGTAAACGCGATCGGTTGTGGGTTCGATTCCCACTCGGGTAAATAGTTATATTTAAAATATTTTAATTTTTTTCAGATCTGGTATCTATGACAAAGCGTGGCGTTGATTTCCGCCACTCACCACCTAATGTCTCGATTTCGGACGGAAAGTGGAGAATATAGTTTTGAGACTAGCTTCTCTCTGACTACCCTGCCTGCTGCTGATTGCAGCAAAAAGCGAGAAGCTTACAAACGGAACAAAAAAATGTCTTTTTCTCATTTTCCTATACGTAGTGAGGAAATATCCGATTCATGCTATAACTGTATTGTCATGGGATCTGGATATGCAAACAAATTTTCAAGCAAATCGGTCGGCATTAAGTAGCTCAAAATAGCGTTACAATTGATTTAATTATATTAGTTGTTTGGTGTATACAACGATAAATACATGTTTATATAATAAATTTTGCTGATATTATCATTAAACACGGCAACCGACTTACTGAGTGACTGGCAGACAATCAACAGTCCATGCAAACTTAGTTGCGGGTTGCAACTAGTATCTCTATAAGCCCCCATATTATTTGATCACTATAATAAAGAGAAAAAACTAAGAAGCTTTAGCTTTTTGTACCTTGTAGCAGGGAAATCGGAGATAATTAAGACACTCCGTTATTTGCTTTAAGTTTGAATTCGAGACATTGCACCTGTTTGTGTGTTAAAGATTATTACCTAATTAACGATTTTATAACTGATAACACGCCTAGGGAATGAAATGCTCGCTGCAGTCTATTTCTAAGGTATTATTGGCACTAATAAATCTGTAAATTATTGTATTGGAAAAATAGGAATATAAGTCCCACTGTGTTTCTTGCGCCGGTTCTTCGAAGGTCTGAGGCATTAACTTTAGTAAACCGATGGTAAATTGTTTGACGTTAAAAAAATGAAGCAAGTAACTTCTTATTTTGAATAAAAATACTTGACTTTGACTTTGATTTCGTAATTAACGCACGACTGTGTCCAGAGCGAGAAATACAATTTAAATATAATAATTTCCCGAGTGAGGATTGAACCTACAGCTGTCGCGGTACAGACATAACACCCCCCACTGTGCCGTGATGGACTCAATTTTATGATAATTACTCAAAATAATTGGTTACTATCGATAACAATCAAATCACAAATAATTATAACGCCAGAACTATTGGGACAGTTAACCGTTGTGTACTACAGTTTTTGAAGCGGGTAGCTAGTTGCTTTTATCATTATTGGAGTAATATTTGATATCGTTGATAGAATCGAGTCTCACTTCATTATTATTTGTTAATACTTTAAAGCTTGCTCTCTATTATATAGCTTTTGCGTAAATTTTGAATGCTACAAACAAAAATATAGATGCAAATTAATGAAGTTTCAATTTTCTTTACTATATATAGCTCATGTGGCACAGTGCCAATGTAAATGCGATAGTCGTAGGTTTAATCCCCAGTCGAAGTAATGACTGAACGAATGGTGAATTTATTTTCATTTCTTCCCTCTGGTACCTAAGACAAAGGGCGGTGTTGAGTTCCGCCACTCAATACGCAATGTCACGAGAGGGCGTAACAGGGAAACGGAGCGTCTTGACACTAGGTTCTCCCTGTCTACTTTGCTATGCGGAAATAAGCGTGAAGCAGTTAAAAATTTGATATACACAACATTATATATATACTTCAAAGGAACTTTCATTAAAAAAAATTGTACTAATATGCCATAAGAATCCTTCATATACCTAATATGAATCACAATTTATAACTTCATTGGTAATGTTAAACACTTTTAAGATTATCAGAAAATCTATGCAAATAAATAAAATTTTGAGTGTCTATTTGTAATATTAAAGTAATCGCTTTTTACTAAATGCATGTATGTCTACACGGTACATATATTACAAATTTCTGTCTGTCTGTTTGTTCCGGCTAATACCTATAACGGCTGGACCGATTTTGACGGGACTTTAACTGGCAGATAGGTGATGTAATAAGGAATAACTAAGGCTAGTTTTAATTTAGTATTCCACGCGGGCCCACTAGTATTCTGTAAGTTGGTTCATAAGCAATACATTAAATATGTGTCTCATTCCAAGTGATTTAGTATACATCACTCGAACTGTGTACTTTATTATCCCGCGGGAAATTTTGGTTACATACAAGATATATTTATAAAGTATTATTTTCCGACCTGAATAACCAGATTTGATCCTACATAAATATGTGCCCAATAGTACATAAAAAGCTTTTAGATTCAGATATGTATAAATATGTGCAATGGGAGTTTTATGTTGTATATATAACACTAGTGACCCGCTCGCGGCTTCTTTGCTCAGTGAAATTACACATAAGACGAAACTATTTCATCTTTTCGCGTTCTCACTTAAATCAAATTTTGCTTAAATTTATAATTCTTACAAATTGTTGTAACTTTTCTATTTATAACATTTTCTATTTATATATATTGAATTGAAATAAACACTAAATGTTGCAGAAAGTTGCTAACTTAATTTTTTTTTTTAAATCTACTTTTAATTAGGGACTTTTTATGTACTAATACAAAAATGTCAGCCCCATCGTTCCCTAAAACAATCTTTAAACACACAAATATAGCTAGCTATTCCTTAATCTTCTAAGAACACTATTTATACTTAAACTTATACAACATCTTAGCTACCACAGAACAATAAGCATTAGAAAACACCTCTTAAATTTAAAATATATTGACGAATTAAATCTTGACGGACCCCGGCATTACGGACACATTCCACTAAGAAATGGTGAATATCATACTCCACTCCGCACAATTCACAGTTAGGAGTATTTACTTTCTTCATGAAAAAACTGAATTTCTTTAAAATTGTGTTTTTTAAAACGCAATAAAGAATATATTAAGTTTACCAAATTACAAAACTGCATTGAAGTCTGTTAAGTCGTTTCCGTAGTTAGCGTGTACAAATGCACAAATAAACAGAAATGTAAATTATAAATCATTGTTTTGGGTTTTATTACATTGATAAATGCCCCTAATAGTATTTTTTTTCATATGTCTCCCATGTACAGACAGCAATCATTATATGTATAGAATAGATTGAGTGGAAACATAGAGTTAAATTTGTTCTATTAAACCTTAATGAATATGAAATGAAAATATAAATAGGTTATCGTGGCGCCTGACTGTAAATAAGAGTGGTTATGAGTTCAATCCCCAATCGGAGCCATAGGTATATTTATATTATTTTCAATTTCGGCTTCGATCATCGAATTAGATTGAGAGCGGCGTTGAGTTCCGCCACTCAACACGCAATGTTTTGAATTTAGACAGATTGTCTTGACATTAGAAACTAACTACCCGGCTATTTTTATACGTCTGTTAAATTAAAGTTTTTACTTTACTGGATAGCCAACCGTAAAATTGCTCGAGTCGCATTAAATTCTAGGTAAACTTTGCCACTTATAAAAAAAATGTCTTGAGTGGAGCGTGTGAATTTATAAGAACTGTGAGTCAACCATGCCTTGCTTACACCGCTCATTCGCTCACGTGTAATTTTTCGTAAAGCAAATCAAAAAATATTTTTAATGTGTTATTCGCACACTTAGTAAATTGAAAAAAACAACAAATATAAGTTGTAATAAGCGTATAAGAATTTCGACGCAGCTGTATGTAGAACGCATTGCTTAGCGGTCAGAGTGCTTGAACGGTTTTTAAGAGGCGCGGGTTCAAATCCCGCTGCGTTAAATTTTATACGTTTTATAAATATGTCATCTTTTTGTTATTTTTCAGTTAGGTTTCATACAAATATACAAATCGGGTATCAGTATATATAGTACCCAGTAGTACCCTCATCTTTTCACTAAAGCACGACGTAGAAAGTTGAAGTTCTAATTATTCCATAACTTAAACAAAATTATGTGTACGGGAGTTCGAAGTTTGTTATTAACCTCTTTTAAAAGTAGTAAGGTGGAATCAAAGCAAATAAAATTGCATTCGAACTTCAATTAAGTCTTGAACCAAGTCGAATTACTTTCAAATCCATTTTCGAGGGTAAAACTGTTGCTTTAAAATTAAAAATCTTTAATAAATTCGTATATGATTACTCTCAAGTTAATATACTGAGAACTTACTAATTTGTTTTAATTCTTATTTAAGAAGCAAAGATCAAATCTTGAAATTATATAGATTGGAAGAGACCGTGATTATATGAATTGATAAAAGTTATTTAATACTAGCTGGTGCCCTCACTGTTCACATGGGACTTTTACTAGGTAAATTATTAGATGTTTCTTACTATAAGTTAAAACAATCATTTCAGTCATTTTCTTTTAGGTTACAGCCTCAAGCTTTTTTCCGCATAGCAGGGTAGCCATAGAGAACCTAGTCATGCACCCGTTCTTCGCTTTCCCCGAATCCGAGACATTGGGTGTTGCGTGCAAGCACTCAACGACACGTTTTGTCTTGTGACTAGAGCGGGGTAATGAAAATAATAATTTAAATGTAATCATTCTCCCGAGTGGGAAGTGAACCCACAAACATCGCGTATACAGTCAGACGCTGTCACACTGCGCCGTGATGGCCTCATTTGCTGATCGCTGTCTGTACAAGGAAGATATATGAAATAAAATATGATTAGGGACATTTTTCAATGTAATATAACTCAAAACAATTATTTTTAATTTTCTGTACACGTACTGTTTGTGCACGCTAATCTCAGCTTAACCGATTTAAATGCAATTCCCTTAGCATTTAGTATTTATTTCATTTCAATTTGTTCATAAACATAAAAATTACAGCTGCATAAATTATAAATTTAAAACAAAGTTTATGATTTAAGTTAGCGAAAAAGCAAAATAAGAGAAATTTTGTCATGTAGTTTACGCAGGCGAAGCCACGAGCGTATCGCTAGTATAATCAATATTGAATTATTATTTCCTAGATTTTATTACTTAATTTAATATTCTTATTATTTTTATATACGACCATCCATTGCTTTTATGTTTACATAGAGAATAAATAGTACATTTGTGGGGTCGAAAAGTCCTCGAAAGTAATAGAAATGGTGGTGCCGAGTCTCGAGTGCGAAACCGTCAAGCCGTCACAATAAACCCGATATTGGCACTCGATCGTTTTATACCCTCTGTATACAAAGTTGCTTTAATGAAATTGCTCTAGTACCTACTGATTGGCATGGTGAATATAAATTTTAATACTGTTTTCTTTTCAGTTAATATGTATAGAAAGAAATTGTAAATCTTCTAAAAACTGTCGTAGTACTTAAAAGTTTTGAAAATATAACTTGTATTAGTATAAAAATGATTAAAATCGGTCTATTATATGTTTTGTTCAATAAATTATTTATATTCTTTAAAAATCAGGAGTATTTTTTTTGGAAAAATTTTGATCTATATTCTGAGTATATTATGTTATGTATATTATTTCTATCTATATTATGAGTAGTCAGAGAGAACATAGTGTCAAGACACTCCGTTATTTACTTTCCGCCCGAAATCGAGACATTGCTTATTAGGTACTTCAACGTCACCATTTGTTCTGCTCACTAGAGCAAAGAAATGGAAATAATTGATGACCATTCTCCCGATTGGGAATCGAACCCACAGCCAAGCGGGATTACAATCAAACGCTGTCCCTCTGCGCCACGAGCCTCTGCCACTGGACCTCAATACAAACTTGTATTAGTATAAGAATGGTTCTAATTTGTCAATTATATGCTTCTTAAAATAAATAATGACTTTTTGTTCTCCTATTATTTGTATTCTTTAAAACTCAGAAAAGTAAAAAAACCCTTAGGTTCTTTTAATTTTTTATTACAAAAAATATAGTTTTTTTCACGTCATATTCACGCCTAAAATTTTAAACGTTGGTTCGAATTCAAATTTTTATACGTTTTCTAAATATGTATTACAATAGATCCCCTCATACCCTACGTTTACCCTACGTTCCATGCCAATTATTTCCGCTTAAAAGTTTTTCTAAGAGAAGATATGGAATGAAATGTAACCAATCATACCCTAATCCCTGTTTACAGTCATTAAATAAAAAAAATACAAAAAAAACCAAACAAACACTTCTGTTTGTTTACAGCCATTTCTTACAAAAATGTTACAAAAAATGACTTTTCTTGAAAGACACATTATGAGTGTCAGCATCATGCCAGAACAGGCCACAGAGACCGATGAGACAGATAATTTAAAACAAAACTAGTACTGGGTCACGAGATTTCCGCTGTGTTGACTAAATTGGAGTTTCAAGAGTCAGGCTCATTTGCCCTCATGAATTCATTGTTTGCAAATTGAATTGCATGCTTTACTGTCTGCTGCCTAGATAGTGTATTGCCCTTGAATATAATTATTTGTTTCTTTTTATTTTGAGTCAAACAGTTCCCCAGAACACTCCGCATGATAAATGCGGTAGAGAGTGTAAAGAGAGGAAACGTCTCTACGCAACGCTAAAGTGTCAAGCCTTTCACAGATTATTGGGTCCTTAACGAATAATGTCATGCCAATAACAATGGTTGTAGGTTTGATACTCTCTCCGAGGAATAATTACATTTGTTATTGTTTTGAATTTGTTAAGTGTCTTGGCACTACGTTCTCTCTGCCTACTCTACTATGCTTAAAAAGTGTTAAGCTACTTGTTTTTGAGTAAATTACATTTTAAGTGAAATGAATCAAATGAAATATTATTTATGTAAAATTTATATGATATTTAATTTTAATTACACGAATCCGATTATAATATCCCACTTCCACCTATTTTGTATTTTAAACGTGTACGAACAGCCACGCCCTATCTGGCAAGTATGTGTTAATAATAATTTAGAACAGTTCCGATATGCATTTTGTTTAGGTATTTAGAATTATATATATATTACTGAATAGTGACTCGCTCGCGGTTTGGTCTGCGTAAATTACAACACTATAAATAACCATTAAGTTTTTCACCCGTTTCCACTTAAATCACAAACTTTGCGTAATGTAATTATAATTATTTAAATTACTTTCTTAATTAAAAAAAATAAATTGTAATTTTTTTAATTAAAAAAGTATTGAAATAAAATAAACACAAAATGTTAAATTACTGACATTAGCCAGCACAAACGCATAGATAGACATACACACAGAAAAAAAATTGAAAATATTTTTTTTAGGCTCCATTGCAGGCATAAATGCCTCCAATAATCATTTTTCTCATACATCTTCCATGTAGAGTCAGCGATCAGTTCATTTTTTATTATATGGTTAGAACATATGCTTATTTAAAAAAAAAATTACAACGCAAAGCCAACCTTTAATATACAACTTCTTTTATAAGATAGAATGTTAATAAGATTCTATATTAAAGAGCAAATAACTTTTCCAATTCCGATAAATGTACGAATCGCATTAATCCAAGTTGTTCATTTTAATAAATCAGGGAAGGATACTTGGTAGCAACTGATATTAAAAAAAAAACTACTTAGCACAGAGTTTTAATTATTCTTTCGCTTTTAATATTAATGATATTATTTTGACTTTTTTAACCAAGTAAGCGGATTGAGCACAAGCTCTGCCTTTCATTTTAAATGTTATTATACATATAAACGTAAACTTATTAGTGAGACGAAAAATATAATATAGATTTAGGCCTTCTGTTAGCCAAATGGCTAAGCCGATTTTGATGCTAAATGACGGATGCTTTTTTTTATTCTATAGAAAAGGCAAACGAGCGTTCGGGTCAGCTGATAGTAAGTGATCACCGCCGCCCACGACCCGGTGTAACACCAGAGGAGCTACTGGAATGTTGCCGCACTTTGAGGTGGAAATAGACTTGAACTTGTGTCTTTAGCTTTAGTCACTAAATAAAAACTATGTTTGAGGCCATAATGGCGCAGAGTATTGTGTTGTAAGTGCTGGTCGTGTGTACGATCCTAATACGGAGGAATACATATAAAATATTTTTATTTTCTCGCTCTAGTATGGCAAAGTGCGGCGTTGAGTGCCGCCACTGAATACGCAACGTCTTGAATCGGACAAAAAAAGAGAATGGAGTACCTTGGCTCTAAGTTTTTTCTCCCTGCCCTGCTACGCCTGAAGAAACATAAGTTACGAACTATAGACTTCACAGTTGTTTTTTCAGCTTCATGTAGAGTACCTAGTGGCAAGAGACTTTGTTCTCCGCTTTCCTCCGATATACAGGACATTACATGTTGAGTGGTGTCACCAGAGCGATGGAATGAAAAAATAAATAAATATCATAAATAAATATCATCCGCATCATTCCACTCACAATAGGTGGGAACCAAACCCACAAACATCTCGTATACAGTTAGAAGTCACACTGCGTCACGATTCTAGTTTAAATAGTTAAAAGTGCTTTTTCTTAACGACGAGAAACATTTATTTTACTTTGAACTACATAAAAGTCAAATATTACACTGGTTTTATTGTTTTCTTCATTTAACAAGCTGTCTCGCTTCGCCTTAGAATGAATCAAAGCTGTGGTAGAAGACCTAAACAACTGATAACGACACCAAACTTGAAGTTTTATTATGTAAAATTGAAAGTATTGGTAACATTTTTATATATATTGAAATGAGTCTGCTATTTTAACAATATAATTTTTTTTATAATCCTTTAATCTCTTTTTATAAATGCTAAAAAATATTAATATATAACGATTATCGTTTTAATTCCGAAGAATAGGCCAAAAAAAAATAGTGTAACAATATTTTCCGATGTTTCTTTCCGTCCGATATCGAGAGATAGCAGCTTTTGGAGTGACAAAACTCAACGCAACGCAAAAGAGTATGAAAACGACAAGTATCTTCATTCAAATATTTGTTTTAAGATATCATTTACTGAGACGAATTTCAAATTATACAGTCTCCTCTATGCATATAAAAAATATAACATACAAAATTCGCATTGGTTTAAAATCTGAAAAAAAAAAAAAACAATTTTCAATCTCATACATATCGCATATCAGGGTGGCGTTACTGGAAAACTTTTGTTTTTCCACACATCGCGTCGTTACATAGACGCAAGTTGTTTGGAAATTTCAATCATTTTATACTAGAAGTTTCATCTCGTTTTGTCTGTATCTGAATAAAATGTGTTCATAAGTTTAACAAGACCAATTTTATGTAGCTCCATATTAATATTGATTTGAAATAAACAGTTTTCTGTAAAAATGTAGAAAACAAGAAATTAAAAAAGTTACAGTTAACGATATTAAAGTCATCATCTAAAGACATCATATTATCGAATTGAAAACTGCAAGTAGTTTCTAAACAATAAAAAAAATGTATTTTATTTTTCTTATTGCTTTTACGCTATATTCTCAAATACTTGATGATTAGGCAAAAATAAACAATATTACTGCTTTAAAGATAATGGCCGCTATAAATAATTACAAAACACAAAATAAATCTACAAAATTGCACGGATAAAAAAAACTAGGAGAATCCAGTGTCAAGACACTGTTCTCTGCACAGAAGTCGTATTATAAAATATTTTTTAAATACATTATTTCTATATCCGTAATATATAATAATGATAATATAAATGATATACAGAATCACATATATGCATATATATGAATACCACGAATTCATTTCAAGTAAAATTTTCAGGCGCTGAAATTCCATGCACATCGCTTACAAAATATTTCACACAGAGTTGAAATATTCACATACACAAACGGAATATTTCGAGCAAACTGTGTTTTGTTAGGTATAGGTATGTTAAATTAGTTGTATTTATTCAACTTATAAGTTTTTTATTAAGTGTCTAATGGAGAACACGATGGTTCTAGGTCTAATAATTGTATTATGATTACATATAAATTGTAAATTGTATAGTTAGGTGACTTTTATTTCAAGGTTGCCACATATTTAAACCATATTGCGATACAATAAACTCAAAGAATGTTATTAAATATTAAAAAATATAAAGTTAAGACTTTATAAATATAAAAATTGAAATTGTATACAAAAATTGTGAGAACTTGTTAGATTCTGATATAGAGATAGCAATATGTCCAATAACAAAAAAAAAATGTTTTGACAGCCAAATAAAAGCAGTCACGCTATCGCAAAAGGTTCAAAACAAACCTTAAACCGTTTGTTCAATGAATTTATAAATAAAATAACCTACAGCACAAACAAAGAAATAGTGGTTCTACATTTTACGAGTACACTTTTAGTCTCAGTACATTTCACGGACAGCTTACATGTTTGATATTACTTAAATTCTGTTGACATGTGATAAGGCCAAGTGAAATATGATGGCTAGATTTAAAAATGTATTCACAACTAGCGACCCGCTCGTGGCGTCGCCTGTGTGAACTACATGAATAAACTATTTAGATTTTTCGCCCCCGCGTTCACACTTAAATCACTAACTTTGCTAAATTTATAATTTAAATGGTTGTAATTTTTTTATTTATGACCCGTTGAAAATAAAATGAATACTAGCTAGTTAGCTAGCCGTTTCTGAGATTCATGTACACAAACAAACAAACAAACAGATAAACAAAAACGAAAATAAAAAATCATTGTTTTGATTTCTATTATATTTATAAATGCCCCTAATAATATATTTTTTCATATGTCTTCCGTGTACAGACGGCGATCAGTTACATTTTTATTATATGTATAAATAATTTTTCACGCTGACACGCTTTATCCCGCCTAGTGTCAGGACACTCTGTCCCCAATTATTAGTTTGCATTTGACATTACATACTGATTAGTGGAACTCAATGCCGCGCTTTTCCATACAAGATCGGGGGAAATTAAAAAAAATTGACAATCATTCCGCCGACTGGGTATGGAACTTACAAACAAAATCGATATAACAAATGACTTAATAAAATCATTGGGTTTTTAGAGAAGGACTTTCTCACTAGAGACCTCAAGAGAGTTTAGTTTACACTAGCGTACATCATATATTGGTATATTTAAAAGCAAGTCACAAGTCTAAGGCTTTAGGGTTTGTTTTAGTATGTTCCTATTTCCTTCCTGTAACCTCCTATAGCCTGCCTGTAACCACAGTGATAATATCCTGCTCTGATATATTGACGCCATGATGGATGTTAGTCACCTATATAGAAAATATACGGTAGAAAATATACAATCTAATACACCTAACACTAGGTATATTATATAATTGTCATAATTAAACGACATATCTATAAAGCCAGCTATATCGCTTTAAAAAAACAAATATAAAGTATTTTTAATTTACATACACTTAGGAAATTGAAAAAGGTATTTAGAATAAGTATAAAAATCTGAACGCAGCGGGATTTGAACCGGTGCATCTTGAAAACCGTTCAAGCGCTCTGACCATGCGTTCTACTTCCGGCTATGTCGAAATTCTTATACGCTTATTACAAGTAATATTTGTTGTTGGCAAGTTAGTAGTTAGTTAGTTCTTAGGTTTTTATGAGGCGCGGGTTTAAATCCTCTGAGTTCAAATTTTTATACGTTTTCTAAATTTGTCGTTTTTCAAATATAAAGTATATTTACTTAAAACTCGTTAGTTCTTATTTTTTCTAGTATTCATTTATGCTTTCAATATTAAATCAGATATAAATTAAGTATGAATTACATTTTTGTTAAAGCACATATTACCTGTCAAATGCACAATATCTATATCCACATTCATATTGAATAAAATATGAGTAATATCGAGCAAGAACACACGAAATTAGCAAGTTTGTCTACATTCTAACCTGAATGATAACTTTTTGTTCTTTTTAAATTATTTGACGTGAGACTATACTAGTGATATGGGACCGTGTCTTACTGTAAACGCGATGTTATGGGTTCGATACCCGCAAGGCGACATGACTTCATTTAAAATTAAACTCTAACTCTAATAATAAATAAAATCTTTAATTTTTGCGGTTACTAGACATTTTGAAATGAAACTATTATTAATCGGATTAATCGCGTATAATATTGATATTCGAAAATATATTTAGTAGTCCGTGGTCACAGGCAGATATTTCATTCATAATGACACAGGTCATTTCTCCAATCTGTCAAAAGAAAGCCCGACGACAAGTTCCGTCACAAAACACGCAATGTGTCGAATTCAGTAAGAACTAGATCTATAATATCGGTACTAGATCTAGATATTTCTAGATCTAATATCTAAATTTTAGGGCGTCTAGACTCAAGATGACCTAACGTATATATTATGCATATATGCAAATAATCAACACAGTGTTAGTAATACTCATATTTCATGCAAATCCTGCTCGATTCATCCCCATTTGCCTTACAAAGTATTCAATGGCATGCGCTTGACATTTACATCGTCGATGCTGTTCTGAAGCCTTAATATTTCTCTCTTGGTTGCGACTTTTGACAGTTGTAATAAATTTACAGCCGCATGAGAATCGAGTGTCATATTACGAGATTGCCAACAGAGCCTCGATTTACGAGCTAAGTGTTTTATAGTCAAGCTAAAAAAAATACATTATAAAACTAATCGAAAATTCTAAACGCTAAATGTTAGGTTCTGATGAACTTTTTTAAAAATATTTGTAAAAAAGTGATCTATATATTTATAAATATACTAATATTGATAGGGTTTTCTACGTACATGATAATATGCGCTTAAGTTTTAAATGTATGTGTAAGAATTTTCTTAATATTACCTCGGAATTACAGTTAATAATATTAAATTGTATTAAGCACTTGTAATATTTTATTGTTACTGAATTAAACACTATCTTAAATTATGCTATAATCCAATTACGAATTTAAATTGATGCAATCTCGCATCATGACGGAAAATAGAGAATCAAAGTGTAAAAATATTTTTTAGAAAACTTACAAAAATTTGAACGCATCTGGATAAGAACCCGCGCCTTTTGGAAACCGTTCCGCCCAAGCCACGCGTTCTACAATACAATCGGCTACGTCGAAACTCTTATATACTTATAGATTTTCTAAAAGTGTCTTTCAGTTTCCTAAGTGTGTGAATAACACTTAAAAAACGCTAAATACCATAGTGATGAATGCTAAGTACCACAGTCTGGAGACTCCGTTCTCTTTGCTGACCTTTGCGGTGCAAACTTTGAAGCTACCCATTACGACATTTTCATAAATAGAAAATTAATTTTCCTAATTCACAATATTTTTAACTCATAACATATTGTTTTATGCTCATAATAAATTTGTACACCACACAGTATATTAAGACTGGATATTTGTAAAGTTTTACGAGGAACTATCACACAACTTTATTATCTTTGCTATAAATTGTTCATGTGTAACCAAAGTCATAAAATATTTAAGTATAAAAAAAATATTCAAAATTTTTAATCATACAAAAAGAACTTTACGATATAAGATAAAATCTTTCAAAAACATCCACTGTGTAGTTTTTTTATAAATATAAATTCAGTCAATTCATTTGTTTATTTTTTTATATACGTCGCTAATTACATTGTAAAATTATATACATAGGTACAAAAACTAGCCTTTACTTGCATAATATCTTAAAAATCATTTTTACATATAAAGTTTGAAATAGCAGCGACTTTCAATTATAATTGCTGGTTAATACCAGCAATTATAATAGAAAGTCGCTGCATGCCTGGTGTTCGAGCTAGCTTTATTTCTATGGAATTGGGTAACTTTCAATGGAATCTACTAAATGGCAGAGGAGTAAAATCATTTCTACTTATAATATAATGTAGTATAGAAGTTGTTAATACTACAATTTACTAGATCAAATCAAAACAGCGACAAGTATCACAAATATTAAGAAAATGTCTGGAAAAATACGATACAAAACGAAATTAATTTATATCGTAATAATGAAGTCATCGAGCTATTAAGTTTCATCACGCACCGCACGTATAAGGCCAAAGGAATTAGATGTGTAATAGCTGAGAAAAAAAAAAAAAAAAAAAAAAAAAAAAAAAAAAAAAAAAAAAAAAAAAAAAAAAAAAAAAAAAAAAAAAAAAAAAAAAAAAAAAAAAAAACACCGTTCAAGTGCTCTGACAGCTAAGCCATGCGTTCTACATCCAGCTACGTCAAAATTCTTATACGCTTTATTACAACTTATATTTGTTGTTAGCATCTCTGTAGAGAGATTGTACAAATTTCAAATAGAATATTTATTAGTCAAATGACAATTTAAAAAATATTTTATTGTACGTTACCTACGTTAGCGCTACAGTTACTGAACCATACTATTCATAAGCCGTTCGTTGGTTATCCATATACGATACAGTTACTTGAAAATCCTTACATTAATATAAGTTGTATATATAGGTTTCGGTATATTCGGATTTTCTTCTAATCTAGAACTGTTATTTTATTTATATATTTAGGTACCTATATAGCCAGAGGTCATGTCTTGTGCATTAAATAAAACCATTTAGATGCAATTATACGAAAATGCTGCTATTGTAATTATTGTCAAGCTTAAAATAAAATTGAAAATTTAAAGCAACGTGGTTTCCATATTTCGGTAAAAAGTTTTATTAGTAGATTAGTTGGTGTAAGTCGAGAAACATTTTCCGCTTGGCGATTCCTCGCACGTTTTTAACATACCGTTTTTGTCTGTTATTAAAGTAACATTTAATTGTGAACTAAAAATTATACTTAGGACAAGCAAAATGTATTATAATATACAAATGGCCAAAAAATTTAAAGTTAGAAACTCTACACCTAAAGGGACGAAATAAAGGTCGAAATTTATATGGAATGCAATCATTTGGACATTAGCGGATGAAACATTAGTTTTCAGCTATTTAAAAATCAATAAGTATTGCGTAAAACATGTTTGTTTTTTTTTGCAAGTAAAGTTATTTTATGGAGTAGAAACCCATGAAGGAAGGTTTTTAGGAAAGTCAACCACTAAAGGGCAAAAATGGCGGTCGGAAGATTGTATGGAAGCCCGTCATGCTTGAAGTTAGATTTTTCGGTTAACTAAAAAACAGTAAATAGCTTCGGCGATTGTGAAAATTCCATTCCTAGGGGCGTGAAAACGATGTTAAAAATTTATATTATTATTCTGTTTTATGGCTACTAATTAAACTGCTATTTCATTGTCTTGCAAATTCTACCTCTAAATATAATATAGGAAGTTCGTAATTTATAATAAAAAAACATTAAACTTCATTACATTTTGAGAAGATTCTAGTCTAAAATATATCTCAAACGACATTTCACAACACGACTATATTAAATGTACAAGTAGTCCAGACTTTCAATACACTTTGATGTAGCCTATTCAAGAAGGAGCCCCAGAAACAACGAAGGGTTTTTCTGTTATAAAAACAAGGATATTTGGACCCACAACGCACGGCGTATACGAGAACGTCTATTATGACTTAACTCTACTTAACTTATTGTCACTCAACTAACTTACCTTTAAAATCTTGGTAATTATTAAGTACGTAATAAGAAATAGGATCATATTTAGTTAAAAACAACTGTAATTGCAAACGCCGTCTTATCCCATTATTTGCTTGTTTAAAGTAAATGCAAATACAGGGACATTTAAAGGTTAGCCGAAATTCAGAGATAAGAGCGACTGCTCTATTATGAGATCAAACCACTCCTCTACAGTCAAGCCACAGTAAATATTGAACGTTTTAACTAAATTAGTGCTATCCGTTTAGAATTTAAGATACATAAAACATTGTTAAAGAGGAAAATTGTTTTACTAATCATCTTAAGCCATATTTGCAATTAGAATCCGGGAATCCGGGTAGCCGATTACCCGGGAAACTAGGTATCTGACTATCCGTATAAAATGGTCTCTGAGTATCCAAGTAGAAAATGATTAGCAATTCATATTTATATTCATCAGTCACTTATTCAGTCATCGAAAGTCAAGGTTCTTTGTCCATATCGTATGAGAATACAATAAGGTAATTGTTTCATATAAACTATAAAACGTATATTTAAACATTTGCTTTTGAAGTGTTATTCACACATGTAGAAAATTGAAACACATACTCATAGTACATAACTCGTATTTAGAAAACGTATAAAAATTTGAACACCGCGGGATTTGTACCCGCCGCTTCTAGTAAACCAAGAGGTTAGCAGAAAATTGTATAAATTCCTCTACAGAAATGATAACATAAAAAATAAGTTGTAATAAGCGTATAAAAATTTCTACGTTACCGGATGTATAACATGGCTTAGCGGTCAGAGCGCTTGAACGGTTTTCAATAGGCGCGGGTTCGAATCTCACTGCGTTCAAATTTTATACGTTTTTAAATATATGTTTTTTATAATACGTATTAATGTTTATTACATATTATAAAAATCAGATGACTGACCGTACTTTCAGTTCAGTAGAACTTTCGGCTTAGGAGTCAGACGTACTGATCACAAATCACAATACTAAATTACCGATTAAAAATAAATAAACTAATTAAACGAAGACACCTATTCATTATATTAAATTAATAATATTATAGAATATTATATGATATCTGTGTAAAAATAGAATTACAACTTATTCCTAAAAATATCAACCTTTATTTCCTAAAGCTTTAGACATTTGTTGTAACTCGATCCGTAACTAAAGCCAAAGCCAATACCTTTGGAGTTTAGCTCGGCTAGGTCCAGTTCAATGTTTCAATTCGATTAATAATTATGTAAACTTTGAACGACAGCGATGCTTGCAAGTAGACTAGAATAGTAGAATAGTTTGAGTCTGTATATTTTACATTTGTTGTATGAAATATAAAGAAATATTACGTAAAACTATATCAAAATGAATGTAACATAATATAATGTGTTAGTTACCTTTGTAATTTGTATTCATGTATTATAATTTGATACCTTTTATTACACTATAACTCAATCTCAATTTGCCATTTCTTATGTCCTAAAGTTGCTTGGCAGAGAACGCTATCTAAGCGATAAGGCAGTTTTTTGTAGATATATAATTTTATTGTATTTCTGTGTCTTTATTTTGAGTTTATAATAAAGAATAATTATTGTTATAAAGTCAGGGCATCCTGGCGCAGTCCCATGACCAATTCGTTTTATAGGCTACATATCCTACTTCGAATAATGATTATATTTAAAAAAAAAACTGCTCGATTAAGAAAGCGCGGCGTTGAACTCTGCCAATAAGCACGCAATGTCTTGAATTTAGGTGGAACGTCGGAAACAAAGTGTCATGACACAATAAATAGGCTATAATAAACTATATTTATTTTTGCCTAAATACTATACAAAGTTTTTTTTGCCTATTCTGCTATGCGGGGTAAAACATGAAGCTAAAAAATGTAAAGTAAGCATCGCATCTATCTGCCTTCAACGCCACCATATAGGAAATTAATTGAAGTAAACAAGAAATAAATTTGTTTGATACGCGTCATACCTTAGTCAGTCCGTGAACATGAAATGTGTCATGTGTCTATCATAAATATTTGACAATCGCCATTAAATAAAAGTTATGTCGGGCTGCGGCATTAATATCTATATATATTGAATAATTCGTTTATATTACTAAAAACTACCCACTTGGTTCTATCATCCGACCACGATTAGGACCCGAGATTGCTCGGACATTATTCCGAAGAATCTCCTTCGCGTGTTCTCCATCCAACGTGATTGGCGAAGTGATTTGTGCCTCAACATTCGAAACGCCATAATTAAAAACCGAACTGAACTAAAAGATTCTGAAGACCTTTCGAACAATTCAAACAAAAGTTTTCGTATTGAATGAACAAAATTTTCATAAAAAACGTACAGCTTCAGTTAATAAGTATCTTTCCAATAATTTTTTTTTGCAGCTTCAAGTTTTATATGGCACTTCTGTGCCCTATAAAACTTGAGAAGCCTCTTAGAACTTGTTTTGATATACCGTTCTCCACTTTCCGCCCAAAATTTTACAGATATTTAGTGGCGGAACTCAACACCGCGCTTTTTTGCGTTTTTTTGTGGCTAAATATTGATGGTTTCTGGTTGCATTCCCCAAGTGAGGATCACGTTTACAGTGAAACTGTGTTCAACACGATATCCTCTTACACAATTACTTTTTATTCCGCCATATACAATGGTAGCTTACCATCAGTAATAATAAAATTTTGTTCCAAAGCATCAACGCAAAATTTCAATCTTTATGATTATGAACGTTTTAATATATCTACTGATAATTTATACAATATATTATATAATATCCTCTTAATCCCTTTCATCGTGTGTATGTTTTTATTATGATAAACTCGTAATAATCTTGAATAACAGTGATAGAAGCAAAGGGCAATGTAAATTATACACGTTTTATCATTATCGTAAAGCAACTAATGCCACCCTGGTTAGGTAGAGAGAGAGGAGCTCGGACAGTGGAGGCGACCATTAACGCGCATTGCAAATGGTAAGTCCAGGCAGTGCTCCGAGCTCTTTTGTCTCAAACACGAAGGGCCCGCCACCTGCACGGTGGATCAATGGAGTCCTAAATGCTTTTTTCTATTCTTATTTATCGTTCATATTAAATACAAGTTCGATACATAATACTTAATTAAATAAATCGATTTAATTTTAAAAACCTTTTATCAAGTAAAACAGTACCGAAAATTATATATATATCGGCGCATAGCTTTTAGTCTTCCATTATAGTTTATCTATGGTGATAGACTTGTACGAGTATGTATTATCTACGCCGTAGAGTCATTCCTGACGCGTAGAAACCTATTTACTTTACAATTGTACAGTGAGATTTCTCCTCCTTTTTATTAATTTTAGACATATACAAAAAAGTTTTTAACGCAGCAGGACTTCAACATTGCCTTATTAAATATATTTCTAGAGTTCTAGCCAATTAAGCTATAAGCTATACTTAAAACTGTAGTTTTAAAAAAAAAAATGATGTGTTTAAAATGTTAAAAAAAAATTATGTAAAATTTTTATGTTCAAATCGTTTAAGGTTAGTAGTTTTTCAAAATATTAATATTTTTTTAATAAAATAGAACATAAAGCTTACATCGTAATCACTCGTGCGGAGCTCCCATAGTTTATTTATTATTGAATACTCAATTAATTAGTGAAAAGTATTTTATTTTGAATAAATTGGTTTTGGATAAATAAACTTTATGCAAACATTTCATCAATAGTGTGTTATTCGTATTAAATTATTTGCACAATTAAAAAGAAATCATTAAATTTTAAGTTAATATAAGCTAATTAAAGCTACATTTCGTTTAGTAAAACTAGCAAAATTTTCAATTCTTTTTTTTGTTAACTCCAAGAGGGGTGATACACCGTTCTCCACAACCACCCGTTTATTGGCATATCACTACACTGATTTCAGAAATCAAAGCTCGAACCTACATCTAACTAATAGCTCGATAGCCATCAGATGTACAATCAGATGCTTCTCAATTATTCCATATCAAAACTACTCCAAAAAAGCTGAGCTACTCCAATTTTATTTAAAAAAATGGAAAGCTATAAAAAGAGATATAATTTATAATGAACTAAATAAAATGATGTATTAACAAAATAAAACCCACAAATATTCATATATTTATGTAGGTATAAAAAAAATATTCACCATCCCATAATAAACGCATATATCACATAAGTATATTTAGATCTTGTATGATGCGGCAGTTAACGACTAATGTAATGTTTGAAAGCACTAATCAGCATATACAAACATGCCGACATCCTTAATTAATCACAATTAGTATGGACAAATGATAATATATATATACCATACTAATTTCTTCTAGGACAAAGACATATATAGAAAACGTATAAAAAATTTAATGTAGCGGGATTTGAACCCGCGCCTATTGAAAACCGTTCAAGCGCTTCTTAATATGTCTTTTTCAATTTCCTTAGTATGGGAATAACACTTTAAAAAGATGTTAACAAAATATATATTTAATAAATAGCATTCTCTCTTGCCAGACGATTGTTCGTAGAATAATCATTGGGTAGCAGAAATTTGTAAAAATCTCTCTACAGAGATGCTAACAACAAATATAAGTTGTAATAAGCGTATAAGAATTTCAACGTAGCTGGATGTGGAACGCATGGCTTAGCGGTCAGAGCGCTTGAACGGTTTTCAAGAGGCGCGGGTTCAAATCCCGCTGCGTTCTTATTTTTATACGTTTTCTAAATATGTCCTTTTTAATTTCCTTAGTGTGGGAATAACACTTTAAAAAAATGTTAAGAAAATATATCTTCTTGGACATATCGCACAAAGCCCCCTGATATAACCTAGTAGTAAACCGCTCAGTTCTCCACATTTTATCTAGATTTGAAATTCGTGTGTTGAATGGCGGAATCCAACGTAGTGATTTTTATGATAAGAGTGAAGAAATAAAAAAACATATATGGCCATAATTAGGGCCGTCGCCTGACTTTGAACGCGATTGGTTGTCGGTTCGATTCCCAGTAGAACTTTCGCAACTCAACACACACTATCTCTATCAGAAGGGAAAGTGGAGAACGGAGTGTCTTGACACTAGGTTCTCTCTGACTACCCTGCTATGTTTGAATTGATTTATATTCTCACATTTTTTCACTTTACGTCTAAAATTAACTTTATAATTAAACGGCGCACCTTCTCTAAAATGCAATACCAAATTATGTACAGCGCGAACTACAATTTGCTCGTCACCTTGAGAAGTCTTGATATATTAATTGAAACTGGAATATATGAATACTTGTCCTATACCGTTTGAGGGTGAAATGATTTAAATCCAGCAGTGCCTACTCAAATTATTTTTCCAAAAAGAGAATTTCTATATTTTAGAACTACTTTTTATATTTTAGAATACCATTAATGTTCATCATATTTCATAATATCGAGTTTCTTGAAGAATAATCTTCTAGAAAATATTATAATCTATTTATACAAGATGTGCCAAAAGAAGTAATCCGACGTTGTTTGGCTTTAATTTTTTTTTAAATGAAAATATTCGATTCTGTTGATTCTATCAAATATGTTTTATTCTAAGTTCAAATTAAACAGAAACGAATTTATAAAATTTTATAAAAAAAAATTAGTGCCAAACAATATCAGATGACTTCCTTTGGCCCACCTTGTATATGTCTTTTTTTATATATTTCATATACTTATTTTTGTTTACAAATGCATTTACAAAAGCAAAAAGTCCATTATTATTAATACTATATTGTGTAATACATACATTATATAGGGGTATAGCTTCTAAAGCTTATAGAGTTACGGATAGATCTCACTTGCAAACAGATTATAGAGAACGACTATTTGCTTCGACTCAACTAACTACTGGAGCTAAGCTTTGCTCTCGTATCAATAGCACGCTAATACAGAAATTCATATTTGCATCGAAATCTAATAGTGTTTTTTCTTTAGTATTTTTCCCCTATTGTAAGACTTTTGACAGTAAGTAGATTGTCCATTCTAGTAAGCCAATCTCTAATATCAGGCCAATTAACTTTGAATAAAACAATAAAACCCCATATGATTATTGCAAAAACATTGGGAAAATTATTATATTAAGGGAACGTTTTTGACAGATTGAGGCACTACGCCGTCATACTGCCTCGCGTGTATTAAGTGCTTAAGAGCAAAAACCACTGATAGTATAATTTACTATATGCAAAAGTTCCTAAGTGCAAAAGTATGCATGTGTGTTAAAAGTGTATTCAACGTATATGTAAATACGTGCTTAAGTGTGCAGTGTTAATTGTGTGAAGTGCAATTATATTAGTCTATAAAAAAATGTGAAACAATAATTTGTCCTAACTAGTTGCTACCTTTTACTTCATTCCTGATATCAGTAACAATCGATTTGGGTTCTACTATCACATTGAGAATTAAATTAGCATTTTGGCATCTAGAATTACCTAAATCGTCTGTACCCTTCCTTATGTAAACTCTAAAATTACGTATATATATATATATATATATATATATATATATATATAATTAGCCTTGAACGTGAAATCGTATATTTTTAATTTTATTACCTTCAGATTGAAATAACGACTCATAAAATGTTTTTACACCATATTTTACTATCTTCACTTGAATGATATTCAATAAACAAACGGTTTTTTGTTACTTTTATGCCTGTGGCGACCATAATGAGGGAGTATTTCAGTTACACCGGTGTAACGAGTTAATTTGTTCTACAAAACAAATATTTATATATAATAAAAAACAAAAATATTTCCATCTTAAATTTGGATACCAGTATTATTAGTATTAGTATTAGTATTTTTAAGCATCTCTAGCATTTGTGCTCAATATTAGTGTTGGAGCCCAATATATGCGTTTTATCTAACCACAACTCGGAAATTATGAATTTATGAATATAATATAATTCAGTCAATAAATATAATATATTAAATATATATATTTAGACAACATATTAAAATATATTTTTTAACATTTTTTAAAGTGTTATTCACACACTTCGACTAAGACATATTTAGAAAACGTATAAAAATTGAACGCAGCGGAATTTGAACCCGCGCCTCTTGAAACGGTTCGCAAGAGGCGCGGTGTCTTTAACATATAAAAATTTGAACACCGTTTAAGCGCTCTGACCGGTAAGCCTTGAGTTCTACATCCGGATACGTTAAAATTCTTATACGCTTATTACAACTCATATTTGTTGTTAGCATCTCTGTAGAGAGATTTTTTTACAAATTTCTGCAACCCAAATACAACCATGAACACCCTGCGGCAAGTAAAACTAAGCTTGACAGACAGAAAGCTATTTATTAAATATTTTTTAACATTTGTTTTTAAAGTGGTACTCACACTTAAGAAATTGGTAAACTGATAATATATTTGGAAAACACTTTAAAAGCAAATGTTAAAAAATATAAAATATTAAGTCAAATAATATAATTCATAGCCTCAAAGCCTCAAGCGGCGGAAATCAACACCGCGCCTGGATAGATATATCTAAAGTCACGCTTAGCCCCGATAGCATCAATACATAGAATAACAGTGGGATTGTTGAGCGTAATCTCTGTCTGATGGTATTTATTACTGCGGTCTCAAATGTCATACAAGGGATAGTTTACATTTGAAATGTAGTTCCTTCATTGAAGCCTTACCAAGCCCAGCATGAATTGTATTAAATTGAAAGTGTTTTTGTGGCTGTAAAGCAGAGTGGCAGAGAAACTGGAGAGTAAAAATGTATACAAGTGAAAACATTACTAGGGCCGTGAAAGAGATCAATACGAGTGACCGATAGCAAACAGTATTTATCGGTTTTACATTGCAACGTCCAATGACAAAGCGCTAATGGAAACCCGATTAAATCTTCGGTTATTAAATATTAATACAGTCGACTGTTTTTTATGGACTCTGTTGAAATTATCGAAATTTACACATATATGTAATGGCTTTTTCTTTTGCTATTTGAATTGTTATGTATTTTAAAATTGTGAGTGCTCCTTGTGTAAGGTACTTGTTTTGCTTCGTCATAACTATATATATAGCTGTCTGTATATGGAAGATATATGGAGAAAAATATAATTCGGGGCATTTATCAATATAACCGAACCCAAAACAATGTTGTTTAGTTTACTTTTCTGTTTATCTGTTTGTCTGTACGTTTGTGTAGGCGAATCTCAGAAATAGCTTAACCGATTTAAATGCCTGCTCACATATTTTGTCTATTATATTTTGGTAAGCCCTTAACATTTAGTGTTTATTTCATTTCAATCTGTTCAGAAATAAAAAACGTTAAAACCATTTAAATTATAAATATAAGCAAAGTTTGTTATTTAAGTAAGAACGCGGAACACAAAATAGTTTAGTCGTGTAGTTTTCACAGGGGAAGCCGCAATCTGATCGCTAGTTAAGAATATATTAGAATTATGAATTTTAATTGATTTGTGAGTACAATATGTGACCGATTACGTCGCACAAACTAACGTACAGTACAAACACAGCTGTCTTTTGTTTTTGTCAAAAACAGACTCTTAAACTTGTTCAAATATCTCTTATATCAGTTATTAGTATGCTCTCAGCTCACGGAACCCTGACAGTTACATGCCACAAATTATAATAATGTCCGAGGCCGAGCAAATAGCACTTAAGAAACACAAGGCAGCGTTAGAAAAAATACAACAAACCAACATCAATATAGGGGTTCACTCAGGCCAAATACTAGACTAGGCCTCAGTGATGCCTTGCAACATTGGGTCGTATCACCGACATTAGTTATATATAAGCTGTAGGCACACCGATCCCCGACAGACGTGTAACGCCCCTAAACATATATTTGTGTGCTTTTAAATTTGATACATTTGTATAATATCATATCAATGATCATCATAAAGTATTAAATAGTTAAACGCATCGTATATTAATATTTAAGTAGTGGTAGGTACAAATGTTTTGTAAATTTTATAATATTCAATAATATATGTAAACTAAAATATTCAAAGATGGCGGCAGACGCTTTAATTTGTTTGTATTGTAAATTTTATATATCTTTTAAAAAATCATTCTAAGCGTTTAACGGCCTTAATATTTATAATTATTTTATCTCATTAATAATATAATATTATATTTTACTATATTAATAAGCTAATAAGAACTTACCAATAAATTCTTCATATTTTAAACCTACCAACCACAATTTCTCATCTAACAATTATATTTCATTATCCGTGCATTTTAAATGTTATATTTAATTATTACAATACAATTTATATTGTTAGAAATTTAATATCATCAAGTTTCCGAGCGTCCTTTTGACAGCGTGCACCCGCCAAACATCGTTTCTTTTCTTTTTTTTTAATTCCATAAACTATATACTGCTAGTGGAGTCTAAAGTAATGCCGGCTAAAAGAGTATTTAGCCGGCATTAAATTTTATATAAATACAAATTAGTATTTTTTAGTTATATAAAAATATTAAGTAAAATAGTATTTTATAAAATTATATTATTTACTTACATATGTCTAGTATGTTTAATTAAATAATACTATAGCTGTGAATCCAACGAAATAAAGGCATCGAGTGTATTCAAGTGGTTCGTTCGGACATCCAATTTCTATAAATAACGCGAGCGCCGTGCGGCAAACCATTCATGACTGATGCATTAGGTCCGTCCACAGCGCGACGTTTTAATACATCCAATATGCTAGTATTAAACGTCTCGTTTGTAGGGAATTTTGAATTTAATTAGTAGTGAATATAGATCTGTAGTATTATTGCAGTGATATTAGAATATTCAGTTCCCCGGTTAATACCTGTATACTTTTATAACATTTTGACGTGTTTATGTGTGTTTCGTGGTTATTTCGTATATAAAATATATTATAAGGACACCTTATTTTAGAATATGGCCAAACGTCGATGATAAAGTCGTTGATAGAAAAATTAAACATTAACGATTCAATATTATTCAGCTGGATATTTCATGAAATGCGCGCATTTTATGATATGCGGGATGATTCCATGAAAGTTTCAATTCCACGATATAACTACAATATACGTATGTTGTGGTTATACCGTGATAGTAGATTTATGGGATACTAGCGTCCCACCGGCGGCTTCGCTTGCAAAAACTGCAAGAATAAAACATTTAGTTTTTTCGTTCGCTCACGTTCTCATTTAAATCCCAAACTCGCTTAAACTTATAATTTTAACTTTTTTATTTATGAGCTGATTGAAATGAAATAAACACTAAATAAATGTTAAGGGAAGTTTACTAAAATATAATAGTTAGAACTGCATTGAAAAGGCGATTCTCAGTATAGCGTGCACATACGCACTGACAAATAGAAAAGCAAAAAATAATTAAAAATCAATGTATGGGGTCTATTATTACTCTAATAAATGTCCCCAATAATATATTTTTTCATATATATTCCATGTATAGACAGCGAACAGTTTCATTTTTAATTATTTGTATTGATTATAACTACATATTTGACGTGTACATATATACTTAAAAAGTCAAAGTCAAGTGTTGTATGTGGGTAGTCAGGTTTATTTAATAAATAAATCAATTGTAATACTGAACTGGCCTTGTTGATTGCTCCTTAAATTAAGTGATAATTGTCTTCATATGTAACTAGCGAGGAGTGTAAAAACATATCATAGACAATAATAAACCCTATTGGAAAAAATGAGTGTTTTTTTTAATATACGAAGCAAAAAACGGTCGTTTGTTTAGTTACCTACATGAAACGTCTTTAATATCACGGGTACGATTGGATGATAGCATTAAAATCACAAACTAATTTTATAAAAAAAACAATCTTAATCCAATTTTCTTTTGAAAAAGTACTAACATTATTGAAGTGAAACTATTTTAAACCGGATTAATCGCGTAGAATTTTAGTATTCGACAATACATTATAGAAAACCGTCGTTTCGAATACTACAGTAGTCCGTGGGCACAGGTAGACTAATATAATAATCGCGAAAATCTTAATTACTTAATCGCGAAATTCTTAATTACTTTAATAATAACAGACCCTGTTATTATTAAAGTAATTAAGAAATTAGTTGAAATATTCGCATATTAGATTTCATTATATTGCGTTACACTTTATCTCGTATAGCAGAATAGACATAGAGAAGCTAAAGTCAAGACACTCCGTTCTCCAAATTCAGCCTATTTCCACCTCAAAGGCCGGCAAAATCCTTATAGCTCTTCTGGTGTTACACGGGGTCGTGGGCGGCGGTGATCACTTACCATCAGGTGACCCGAACGCTCGTTTGCTTTGTCTATAGAAAAAAAACAGAATTCAAGACATTGCGGACTGAGTAGCGGAACCAACGCCAGGCTTCTTACATAAATATTCCCCCTAGTGGGGATCAAACCCACAACCATCAGTCAGCTCGCAGTCCCACTGTGCCACGATCGCCACAATATTGATTATTTCAAATGTTTCCTCTTTTAAAATATGTATGCAATAACGCTGCTTGCCTTTTATAACATTTTGCTGTATAAAACGAAGAGTACGTTAATTCAATTAACATTTCAATCTAACGCACGAACGAGACCACGACAATATTTTTATTAGTCTGTGGTTTATTTTCCCGGAACACCTAATAAATATTTGTGTACATACGATTTCAAATATTTTATTTAGATATATAGATGACCATTTTGTTTTAGTTATTTTCACCATAACTCATGCATATTTCAGCGGAAAATATAAGTAGTTACGTTAGACACCATTTCAGTTATATACTTTTAGATTTAAAAAGATTTCATTAATTCTACATATAATTTTTTTAAATTCTTAATTATATTATTTAGATTTTTAGAAATTTCTGATTATTTTACCGAAAAATATGTTCCGTCTAGTATTATTAGTATACGTAAAAAATAAACATTTTGTTTATTATATAAAAAAAAATTACCTTCGCTTTACCTAAATTTACCTTCGCTTTTACTTTCTTATGATTTAACTTGTGTGCTTGCATATTATGTGATATATGTTTTTACTTGTTAATATTGGACGACGCATTGCATGATAAAACTCGAAAGGGTTTATAATTGCATCTTGAATTGGATTCCGTTTTGTAAGAATATATTACTTTTTTTTCAGCTTCACCGTATTCTCCGCATAGCATGGTAGTCAGAGAGAACCTAGTGTCGAAACACTCTGTGCTCCAGTTTCCATCCGAAATCGAGATATTGCGTGTTGAGTGGTGGAACTGAACGCCGCATTTTATCTTAGATACTAATGCAAAGAAAAGAAAATATATATAAAAATAAGCATTCCTCCGAGTGGGAATCGAACCGTCAACCAATCACTGCCCCACAACGACCTCCATTCCATTCTCTATAGATACTTAAATGATTCATTTCAAAAATTTACATAATTAATAATCTTTCAAAATAAAATTCATAATATATGACCATGATCATAGTTTACTAAATTGAAGACCGAAACACAAAGTTTACCTAACAAACCAACCATTACCACCGTTCTTGTTAATGAACGCAGACCCTCAACTTTAACGATCTCATTTGATCTTACACTTACATAAAATTCGGACATTACAAAGCAAACATTAAAAAACGTCATTCTATTCTTTTAAACAACAATTATTTGTTACATTTAAAAAATTTTAAGAAAACTATAAAAACTATGCAGAAGGTGCGATGTATTAAAATATATAGCAGGGTCGAATTTCATGATAATTTGAAGTGGCACTCAAAAACCATACTACTTAAAAACATTTTTAGAAAACGTTTATAAATTATAACGCAGCAAGATTCGAACCCGCGCTTCTCGGAAACCGTCTAAGCGCTCTAGAACGCTATACCATTGAACACCTTGAACGCTTTCAAATGGTTACGTTTTCTAAAAATGTTTTTCAATTTCCTAAGAGTGTGAATAACTCTTAAAAAAATTTTAAAACGCCAATTAATGTTAAGCTAAAACATATTTTTAAAAAACGTATATACTGACCCTGAAAGAAAGCCTCTTGAACCAGCCCCAGTGCTCTGGACCGCTAAGCAATGCGTTCTATATCCGGCTACGTCGAAATTCTTATACGCTTATTACAACTTATTTTTGTTGTTAGCACCTCTGTAGAGAGATTTTTACAAATTTCTGCTACGAAAGATTATTCTACGAACAATCGTTTTTCAATAATAGAGAATGCTTTCAAGGTGTCAAGTTGTGTGAATAACACTTTAAAAATAAAGTTCAAATACTTGTCGACCTGGTTTAACAAATACAATTATACCGGCTTAATTATAGTTTGACTGGACTAATTCGACGTTTCAGAGAAAGGCTATATATATTTATATTAAAATTAGATATCTACTTATATCGAAAAACGCCTACGACGACTTTTATTTAGTAATATTTAAAAATAATATCCTTGAATTTTCCGGAATATAATTTCTACACATTTTGGTAAAAATAAAATAGTTTTTTTCAGCTTCATTCACTCATTGCAAGATAGGTAGAGAAAACTAGTTTCAAGATAATATTTTCCCTTTCAGCCTGAATTTGGAACACCGCGTAATGAGTGGCGATACTCTTTGATGATTTGCCTTACCAGAGCGGAGAAATTATATTTATTAAAATATAATCATACCTCCCAGTAGGAATCGAACCTACAACCAATCGCATTTACACTCAGACGCTTTCCCACTGCGCCACAACGACTAAAATTACAATAACATTAAATTTGAAATCCGCGTACCGTCTAGATGGTGCAATACACTTAAAATTTGCCCGATCCTATCTAAGCCCCACTAGGCGACAGTGGTCCGCATAATGAGACGCGGTGAGACTTTCCTCGGTCCCTAATTTTTCCATACTCATAAAATATTATATTATCTGAATAAAAAAATATATGTATCGTAGCTGATACAGCTCTAATTTTATAGAAATATTTCTTTTTAGCCAGACGCTTTTTTCCTATAAATGGCTAGGCTTGGTAGGTTAAAAGAACCTAGTGTCAAGAAATTCCGTCCTCCTTTCTGTTCGAATCAGACACATTGCGTCTTGTCACCATAGCGGAGAAAGTAATTTAAACATAATCATCAACCGTCGCGTACACAGTCAGGCACTATCACACTGCGCCACAATGAAAAATATGAATATCCATTAAATTTAACTTTGTTATGAATTCAATTAACTATACTAATTATAATTCGTATAAATCGTATTATAGCCTCAATTATTACACATATGTTTATTTAAAAACCCGTCTGTAAATTGATTATTAATTTATTAAATAAATCGCAATTAATAATTTTCTTTTTTTATATTATTTTTCCATCTATAATAAAACAGTTAAAAGGTGTCTGTACATTGGAATATATTTACGAAAAAATAATTTATAGGGAAGTAAAAACTGTAAAAGAACATGAATCTATGATTTTTCCATATTTTGTCTGTCTGTTTGTCTTCGTAGTTACTGGGCCGATTTTAATGCAACTTTAAGAAATACAACAATGAAACTTAAACAAAAGTTTTGCAGCGTGATAAAGAATTTGCTGCTGACATATAAAAATTTGAGATACGGAAAAGCTTATGAAGAATCATGATAGTTTAGCTAAGCTATTAGAAAAAAGTAAATGGCTCCGTAACAAAAACTGTTCTACGTAAGCGGCATTTCTCATTGTCATATAATAATTAAAGATCTGGAAAATTTGATGAAAAAACATGATAGACTAACTAAACTATAAGAAATAAATCGATGCCGCATTCGTAAAACTTGTTAGTATGGCGGCCAGTTTTCGTTTAGAAATAAAGTTAATTAAATTATGTGGCACAGTGGGCTACGACTAAAGGTAACCGCGATGGTTGTGGGGTTGATTCGCTTCAGAGAATGTTTAAACATTGGTTAATTTTTTCTCTTCGGTATGCCGAGACTGGGTGTTGAGCCTAAAAAAAGTCTTGAATTCGGGTAGAATGCTAAGAATGGAGTGTCGTTAGAGCCCTTTTTGCCAAAAGAAAAAGTCACAATCGTCCCATGTGGAAGGCTTAGAGACAAAAAAATACCACTATAAAGAAATTAAATATAATTTTAAGTTTCAATGATAATGTGTAGTAAATGAAAGTAATCAATACTAAAATTATAAATACTGAAGTAACTCTGTGTCTGTCTTTGACGTCATCACGGCGCAACCGTTGAGCCGATGAGTGATGAACTATTATATAGAGATATTTAAGAATCTAGAGATAAACATAGGCTACATCATTATCCCATTTTTCTTAAAAAAATCTAGAAAATTTTGCATTTTATTAAAAAGGTATAGTCTAAATCTATATATAATAGAAGGTACTGTATTTTTATGTCTCGAAGACCCTAAACTTAAACTTAAGTACTACTACTACTATGGCGTCGTAACAAAACGCTATAACACAGAACATTAGGTTGATCATAAAGGATAAAGAGATAGTTATTAACAAACTATATATATAATTATGTAAGCCTAATTTAAAAACAAGTTTTTGCAAAATGAAACTGAAACACCTATGTTCAAAATGAAATACATAGTACATAGGGTACTTGCAGTAAAACAACCCACGAAAATATGTTTCTATGATTAAACCAGCGACCTGCTTGCGGCTTCGCCCGCATTAACTTTAACTGTTTCGTATATTCGACGGCCTTTTCGTAAAACAATAAAATTCCTAGAAAAACTGAAAAAAAGTGGGAGACAAAAGTAGCCTTCATCCCGAGACCCTCAAGTATATAACATTTTATAACAATCGGTTCAGCAGTTTGGCTATGATCATGTTACAGACAGACCGACAGAGTTACTTTCGCATTTATAAATAATAGATTATTTTAATAAAAACGCAATGTATATGTTAAAAGCATTTGGAAAAGTCTGGGCCATCTTTCGCGTACAAAAATACTATGTATTTATTTAGGTCAAAACAAAGCTTTAGCCAAGAGAACTACTGCTGAAGCTATATTTCAGTTGTCTCTTAACTGACATCTGTTTATAACAACAAGGTTCTCCACTTTTCATCAAAAGTGAAAACCTCAACGGTACGTTTTTATCATAACTCCCAAGATATATTTATGCCGACTATTAGCGCCCGTTTTTACTTTTATAAAATAGGTCTATGTTAAACACATGTGTGTGTGTGTGTGTGTGTGTGTGTGTGTGTGTGTGTGTGTGTGTGTGTGTGTGTGTGTGTGTGTGTGTGTGTGTGTGTGTGTGTGTGTGTGTGTGTGTGTGTGTGTGTGTGTGTGTGTGTGTGTGTGTAATACTTATTACACACACCTGTTATTTTCCATACTTTACTGAAATAAATATATAATATATATATATATATAAATATATATATAATATTTCTTATTTCCGACAAATGCGTAAAGATTTAAAGTTTAATACTACGTATTTTAAAATAATATACTTGTCTATGTATTTAAGTAAATTGTTGTTTACATAGGTTTGTAATTTTAAAACACAAAAAGCTTTAAACGCTTAGATAATTAAAAATCCTACAAAGATAATTTATGCCTCGCAAATAAGCCTTTGTTTTAGTTTATTTAAGCTCTATATAATATAATTTTGTTGGTTGTTTGACTTCATTATGAAGCAGAAGACGGGTGGCGCGGCCCACCCTTTTATCTTTATTCAAAGAAATGTTCTTTTTCTATAGTAATAGCGTATAGTAGATACCTAGTGTGGAAGCTTTTCTCTATTGGATGTTTGTTACATGTTCCCAGTAACAATAAAAAGTGGAAAGTTTCTTCGTTTCGTACTTTAAAAGCGTGTTGTAGGGTACTGTCATTTTATTCTTTACTAATGTATAAAACTTTGTTAAATTACTTTGTCGTTCAAAATAAATAGACATGTTTGTAAAAAAAATATACGGAATATTTGATTATGTTTTATATAAAGCAGCTACACGCTTTTCTCGTATAGTAGGATAGTCTGGGAGTAAGTCTTGCTAGTTGAATCAATGCCGCAATTTGTTTTTTTTGATTAATATGCGCTCTAATTTTCTATTTTCGAGATATGCAAGCGATTTAAAAAAATATACCTTATAAAATAGTGAACATTATACTGGTGAAAGGTCGCGTGGAAAACACACGGGTCCAAGAGATTGACGAAGAGATTATATTTTTTTTAAATTTTTTAAAGTGTTATTCGCACACTAAGGAAATTGAAAAAGACGCTTTGATTGAAGGATTTGATTGAAGGATTTGAACCCGCGCCTCTTGAACGGTTTTCAAGTGGCGTGGGTTTAATTCCTGCTGCATTCAAGTTTTTATTCGTTTTCTAAATATGTCTTTTTTTAATGAAGAGGTTGATAATAGTAGAAGAAAAAGCTTAATTCAAACGTTGTACTTGGTAAGCTAGACTGAGTGCCATGAGGGCAAGCAGCAAAGCACACTCCGGTCTTTCTATGTTCAATCAGGCTTAAAATATCATTTTTCACTCTTTAGATGTTTTATTTTTATATTTGCAGGTTTCTTTGAAAGTTTAAAAATATAGTGAATAATAAAGCTATATAAGCTTAATTTTGTTATAATATAATACACATCATGTTTTATTTAGAAATTACATAAAAGTTATTCAATAATTAAACAAATTTAAGAAAAAAGAACTTTGAAACTTGAACTTTGAAATTCTTTCATAAATTGCACTTGTTATTATCCTTAGGA
>JAOYRR010000503.1:0-204723 GCA_038994665.1 Podotricha telesiphe | reverse complement strand
GTGCCTCTTCTTCGTGGATAGGTGCTGGTTCCTGATTTACCAGGCCGAGAGTTTTATGTACAGATGGATACCTATACTCCTTAAGCTGTTCCCGATGGACAGGCTTGTATTTGTAAACATGTTCCTGGCTGTAGCACGCAGTAGCAGCGATGGCAAATATGAAAATCTGTGAAAACAATATTGTTAATATTTAAAGATTCTAAAATTATACATCTAACATAAGATTATTTTCAAACGCACTTTAGCTAACATTTTGATCTTTCTTCTGAGACTTCCGCAGTGGAACTGATGAATTAGCTTTGGTTAAACCTTAATATATACTGGAGACGTTACGAGAAAGAACTGTACCAATCTGTTACCGCTTGGGGCGTCACATTTGTAACCCAGCGCACGCGCACTCTTCGTGTGACGTAATTTACGTAACCAATGTGAAGGTTGTTAGTCCAGTCTGACTAAAAGTACTGAAAATTCAAAGTACTCAAATGTTGATTAAATTTTTAACAATGCCTTTCACTCGCCACAATTATATGAATCTGTTGTATTTAATTAAACATAGTCATATAATAAAAGAAATAATTTTGTAGTATCCAAAAGTAAACTGTACTATTTATCTGCCATAAATAACAACGCTAGTTTTGTATTTTGTTATATATTCTTTTCTTATGTTTAGGCTTCCTATATATTTTGATTTTGATGATCACATTGATTGCCTATTAAGGCAGGGAAAAACTGTTAATAAGAAGGATAAGTACTATTCTGTTTTGTAACATTTTAAAAAGTTAATCACAGACTTCGGAAATTGAAAAACATGATTAGTAATCGTATAAAAGTTTGAAAGCAGCGGGATTCGTACCTGTGACTCTTATGGCCGATTTCCAAGAGGGGCGGGTTCGAATCCCGCTGCGTTCAAAAAATTTTATACGTTGTCTGATTTTTTTTCTTTTTACTATTCTGTGTCCAATTTCCGTGTAATTGATGTAATTGAGTGTTAAATATTGACTGAAAAATATTTATATTTTATATTTCCTAAATGTGTAAATAACACTTAAAAAACGTATAATAAATAATTAAGTGTAAAACGGCAAATGAGTGTAAATGTATAGAGGAGCACTAAGAGAGGACTTCGATTCGAAATTCATACAAAAACAAAAAAGTATATTTTTCGTTATACTGCGTACAAATACGGAAACTATGTAGAAATGGAAATATTATCATAAAGCCCACGCAAACAAAGTCGATGGCAAAAACTCGTGTGCATAGGCATATATATAGACATAAATATAGATTTATCTCAAATTAAAATTAAATTCTTAGATACGTGTTTATTCTAAACTAAATTCTTATTTAAACTTCATTACATAAAAGCAATAAAGAATTCTGTCAATTTCAAGTTTCTAAACCTACCACTACATACATACCAAGCTTATATTAGTATTCAGATTTAACGTAGATCTTGTTGTCTTTGCATCTTTACCTAATGCTTTAGAAACTAGGCTGTACATCTTCAAATTACCATATTAATATATTAAAAGTTTTTGCCATCGTTTGCGTGGGTTTTGATAATATTTACGTTTCTACATAGTTTCCGTATTTGTACGCAGTATAACGAAAAATATACTTTTTTGCCTTTGTATGAATTTCGAATCGAAGTCCTCTCTTAGTGCTCCATTATACATTTACACTCATTTGCCATTACAGCTAGATTTAATGATGTAAGTATAAAAAAATAAATACTAATATAGTAACCTAACTAGATTACGTTAGATCAATTCATCAATTCGTAATTATTGTTCGTGTCTATCGAAAGACAAAAAAATCTTTCTGGATTAGCTTAGGATTTTAATTTTGTGTGTATATTAGAAATAGTGAATCATGTATGAGTACAATTATTACTGTAGCAAAGTCTCATTGATGCTACCATGGCGCAGTGGGGCAACGTATGACTGAACGCGATGGTAGTGGGTTCATTCCCCATTCGGAACATGATTATATTTTAAAAATATAATTCCATTATAAGACAAAACACGGCTTTGAGTTACGTCTTAGTAAAAACTTTTTTTTACTTTATATTAAGAGGGTGATATAAAAAAAATGATAGTTATGTAATTGTAAATGTACTCTTAAGCTGCTAACCTAACTCTATTAAGTTATATTATGGGTGCTTGTGTCTATAGTGTAACAAAAAAATGTTATTTGGCTTAGGATTTTCATTGTATATTTTTTTTATATTTCATAAATACGAATAGTGATTTAGTTTAGTTGTGTTGTATTTTATCAAAGTACTCAATATTACACATACTTATTCTTTGCCAATTTAAAAACTGTATAAAGCAGCAAGAATTGAACCAACTGGCAATACATTTTTTTTAATAGACCTATAAAAACTAACTTTAAACAAACTAAAATGTGGCCGACCGCAATTCAAGACCGAAGTTCAGGAAGTAGTATATGCCATAAAGCAAGTGCCCCGGAAATCGGTTGAGTCCGCGAGCCCTTACGAGTCCCGAAGGAATGTTGGGTTTTATAGCACCGGCGACACGGTGTAAAATTTTACGACTGCGACTAGGACTATTGTTTTGTGATACTCTTACAGAGTTTTGATCGCATTTTCAAGTTTTTTTTTTATTTTTCTCTTATGTTTTTGGGTATATCTGGCTCGTTACTAAAATATTTAGACGACTAACATTAAATTTCATTATACTAACAGTTTTCATGTATTTTTGTTATTTCATGGATTTCTGAATAATACCTATTGATGTGCGATCTCTAAGCTGCACTTATTGCCTAACGTTACATTTGAGAAGTTTATAAATTGAGAAACAGTTTTAGAAAACGTTTAAAAATTTGAATACAGCAATATTTCAACCGGCGCCTATTGGACGGTTTCCAATTGTGCTAAAATAACACTTTAAAAATGTTAAAATGTGTATAAGTGTAACTGCTAATCTAACACCCTATCGTGTACAGATATACTTTAAAATATTAAGAGGGACTGTCTGGAGATGTAAGCTCTGTAAGCTGCAAATTGAATAGTGTATTTCAACGCCGCGTCTTCTCTTGGTATCCAGATCGGAGAAATGAAAATATATATATATATATATATATATATATATATATATTATAATTATTCCCTCGAGTAGAAACCGAAGCCACTACAAATCGCGATTACAGTCAGATGCTGTGCCACTGCGCCACGATGACCTCAATTTAATATATGGCTGTATTTAATGATTTCATTGAATGAAAATATTTCAGACTGGAATATATATATATAAATCTACAAATAAATAATAAATTAACGAAATTGCTTTAGAAAATTTTTAATATACTTACGTTTGCAAGCTTTCTTATGTGTGATTGGCTTCGTAGGGTCTCTATAGTATCCCTCGCGGCAATAGTGGCAGTGACGACCAGCGGTGTAATGCCTGCATTTCAAGCAAACGCCTCCACTCGCTCTACCCGATAGCTTGTAAAGCTCCATGTTGAATCGACAACGTCTCGCGTGACCGTTGCAATTGCATTCTGTAAAAAAAACAAATTTACTTGTAAGATTTATTGGTTTTTATAATTGTATAGTAAACACATGTTAAATAAAAGTATTTATTAAAAAAAAAGACATATTGAGAAAACGTATAAAAATCCCGCGCCTCTTCACCGGTTTTCAAATCACACTGCGTTCTAATTTTTATACGTTTTCCAAATATGTATTTTTCAATTTCCTTAGTGTGCGAATAACACTTTAAAAAAATGTTTAAAGAAGTGTTTATTTTAATTTCTCCGCTTGTACCTAAGACAAAGCGCGGCGTTGAGTTCCGCCACTCGAAAACGCAATGTCTTGAATTCGGACAGAAAGTGGAGTTTGGAGTGTTTAGGTACGCGGAACAATGTTATACGGAAGAAAATGTAAAACTGTAAATTTTTTTTTAATAAATTGTTGACATAGAGTCGGCCACTGAATGCTGTAAAAGAAAAGTCAATTTTGAGAATGTATTATAAAAGGCGAATTTACATGCGGTTAATCTAGTTAAAATATTTTTTACTTGATAAGATTTAGTCTATACATATAGTAAAAATGCAACTGATTGCTGTTTGTACATGGAATTAAATTTTAGTATGTCAATAGCTTAGTGGTATAGTTTACTCAGACCAAGAAGCGAGCGGGCCGCTAGTCTATTATAAATATAAAGTTTTTATTAAGTATTTACGAATCTATTCGAGTTTCACATAAAATATATTAAGATGCTATCATGGCCGCAGTATGAAGGAAGTGTATAACTGTAAACGCAATTGTTGCAGGTTCGATTCCCACTCGGCGCCGTTATTAAATTTAATTGTTCTTGTTTCTTTGCTCCCGTAAAACAAATGCGGCGTACTTTTTGTTCATGTAGAAATGTCGCGATGCATAGCAGCGTTTCTCTCCGAAAAAGATCGAACTATATATTTACTATCATAAAAAAACACATCCTCAAAACCATTGGACAGTTTTGGCGAAATCTTTTTTATTGTTTTTTGAAATATTTTTAATATTGTAACACCTAATGAATATTTAAGCGGGAAGTGTCCTTAAGTACACGCAAGTGAAGTTGCGGGCGGTTAATTGTTTTACATAAAATATATTACAAATATCATTATTTATTAAACAAAACACTCTGTAATACGTAAATTATTCTACGTAGTTTATTTCCTATAATTTACAATCACTTTACCAAGCACTAGTTAATTTTGTTGACTATTTTTATGAACTTTATGAAATTTTTCCAAATGCGGAAGTTTTTCTAAAATTATAATTTACAATTTGCACTCTATCTGTACATGTATATTCGCGTGACCGCCGATGTAACGTGTGTTGTAGTAATAAGAGAAGCTAAGGCGATATTAATTACGCCCATTTGCACTAGACGTGTGCAACAGTTGGCCAATGGCCTCATATGTTACCGAGCAAGCGGTGTAGGCCGCAACGCCATTTGTCTATATAAACTTCATTGTAGTGTAATTTTGTAATATATGTATTTTGTATTAATATATTTCATATATTTTTGTATTAATAAAATGAATATTATTTCAAGTATTTTGGTAGTACTATTCCTAGTTTCTTGTAAAAGTCAATTTAAAGCAAGTGCCTTTACTTTTTTTTTTTCTCATATATTTAAATATTTTTATCCTATAACATACATTAAATTTGAATCTACATATACAATAAAAATATGGATGATATATGAAAAAGAAATATTTAGATTATTGGGGTCATTTATTGTAGCTCACAAAACAATGATTTTTAATTTTCTTTTCTGCTTGTCTGTGCGTTTGTACACTCTAATCTCTGAAACTACTTATCTGATTAAAAACAGTTTTGACTATTATATTGTGGTAAATTTCCTAGTAAGAAATTTTAGTGCTTATTTCATTTCAATCGATTCATAAATAAAAAAAGTTGCTAGCATTTAAATTATAAATTTAAGCAAAGTTTGTGGTTAGTTATAAATAAATCTATATTAGCCGGGCCATATCTTCTCTGTTCTATAAGAATTTCTCTAGGCAATATAGTCTATTCTATATCCTCCATATGAAGGCATAACGTTATCAGAAGCTGTAAAGTAATGCCAAAGAACGACCTTAGAAACCTTACTTTCACATTACGCTCATTACTCCGCCACATTTGTGAGCTTTGGGCTTATTTTCCACTTAATACTAATAATAGTTTATATAGCTTTCAGAGCTTTTTAAAGTTTAAATTATAAGTTTGTTTAAGAACAAATAAAATATATTTTTAAACCTTTTTTTAAAGTGTTATTCGCACACTAAGGAAATTGAAAAATACATATTAAGAAAACGTATAAAGAGGCGCGGGTTCAAATCCCGCTGCGTTCAAATTTTTATTAGTTTTCTAAATATGTCTTTCTCATTTTCCTAGTGTGCGAATAACACTTTAAAAAATGTGAAAAAAAATAGATGTTTTTATTTTATCAGTATTTTTAATTTTCTTTTTTCAAATTTGAATAAAATAATTTAAATTAAATTTTAAAAAAGTTTAGACGATACGCTATCAAAATAATGTCGTATTATCTGGTCCGGACACGAGTGCAAATGACTTGAACCCGCGCCTTGAACGGTTTTCAAGAGGTTCAAATCCCGCTGCGTTCAAATTTTTATCTGTTTTCTAAATATAAAAACATCTGTTTGAAAGCTGTTTCAATGTCGATTAATGTCGTCACACCGTGTACGCGTAGATAATGAAATACACTTTAGTTTTGATTAACTTTGTGCTTTGAAAGCGTAATGTCGTAATCGGCTTGTTAAAGTGTTTATTGAGAGCTTTTAGAGCCATGTTTAATATGATGTCAGTTCAAATTTCGTTCAGTAAATATAATAAATAGAAAAAATCTAAATATTTTTAATTTTTTACACTTAAACACATTACTAATTCATACAATTATTTTTAATTACAATAATTCAGTAATAATACTGATATAGTCAATATAATGTTTATTTAGAAAACGTATAAATTGTTTTAACGCCGCTGTATTTGAACCCGCGGCTCTTGAAAACTGTTCAAGCGCTCTGAACGCTAAGCCGAAATTCTTATACGCTTATCACAACTTATATTTGTTGTTAGCATTTCTGTAGAGAGATATCTAAGTGTGCGAATAACAGTTTAAAAATGCTCCTGGCATTATATTAATCAAAGCTTAGTTACATAGCTTTTATTATAAAATTGAAGTAAATTATGGGTGACTGGGAATAAGAGATGGTGTTGTAGAGACAAAATGCGTTGACCGATTTTGATGGTGCTTGAATCAATTGATTCGTCTCAACCTTGCGAGTTTGCCTAAAGACCTGTGGATAATTGAAATTCCCCACAGCGGTAACTAGGCGCCATATTGCCGAATTAGTATTCGTTGAATAGATATTCAAAAATGTTGCTTAGATTAACAGTCGGGACTCATTCTTCGACCAATCCAGTCATGTATAATTTAAATATGTATGGACTATTTTGTGAAGGATTTCTTTCTGTGTGTAAATTGTAAGATACCGAGCTTGTTATTTAAATTTTCAGTTTCCTATAAAATTTATGTACTTTTTGGATTTTTTAAAAATGCAATCGTGTATTGTTTTTTTATAATATTTTGTTACATATATATATATATATATATATTTTAAATGTATATGCCAATGTGTTTTTGTAATAATGCATTAGAAACACATTTCATTTTTAAAAAAAATATCATAAACACAATTTAATTTTTCCATAATAATTAAGAGAATATTTTTTTTCTAGCCAGTTAGTGGATACGCGGCTTTACAATTAACCTATTACTAATTTATTCAGGCTAAGATACTCAAAGTGCCATTTTGAAATTAGAAATTTATTTAAATTCTTAACATATCCCGTTAATAATGCCATTATATTCATATGCCATTATGGCGAAGTGGATCCGGGTCTCATTGTCCCCGATTTCACGTCTGTTTGTTTTGTGGGTTTGAAGCGGGAAGCGAATAAAATTATTTTAAATTCTCCACTGTAGTAATATGCAGCGTTATGCACCGCGAAATGACACACAACATCTCTAAAATTGCAACCAGAGACTATTCTATAATATTGATTGACTTGACAATTTAAAATTTCGAAACCTCGAGAGCTAAACCGATACAAAATATTTAAATATCAAAGAAAATTCTTGTTTCCAATACGAACACATAGTTAAAATTTTATAATAAATTAATATATTTCCAATCAATAAATATTTCCAAACGTTATAAGTTAAAGTGACATCGGTTAAGATATAAAGCCTCACTCCATCTGAACAAACAGGTCTTAATCATTTGTGGCCTGTTAGTGTTATAACGTAATTGGGAGAGCTTGGAATTACAACCGGAAATTGCATCAGATATTATAGACGAGCTATTGGAGCTTTCGTATTGACTGGATACAGATTATTTTAAAGCTTAAAGCTTTGTAATTATTGTAACTAATGTGGATAATTCTTTTCTTTCAGCTACACGCTTTTTCAGAGAGTATTTAGTGTTGAAACACTCTGATCTGGCGGCACTCAACCACGCGCCTTGTCTTACGATAGCGAATAAATAAAAAGAATAAATAAATATAAATCATTACTCTGAGTAATAATGCAAGACAATTTAATTTTTCCGAACAATTGAAAAAATTTTACTAAGACAATAACAATTTTTTTAAAAAATATTGATTTTTATATTTAAAATATGATGGTGCAGTTTATCAAAAAGTTTTTTTGAATATATTATATTTTCAAAATATTTACTTATATTATATAATAAAAATAAAGTAATTCTTGTAGTTTGAACAATTATTTTAATATTATTTAAATATAGTGTACGATTTACTTATAATATTCCAGTCCATTTGATGAGAATAAACCACGCTCATAACTTCTGCCATAATTTAAAGTCGATGCGCGTGAGCATATAAAACTGTCATTGCTGATCTGTTAGTAGTTAGACACAAATATTTTAAATATATGCATATTTTTAGTTTTAATGCAGTTGAGATGTATTTAACTTATATAGTTCCGGTTTCAAGATTTAATCCCATATACTCTTATATGCTTGCACAAAGCGCGGCGTTGAACTCTCACATTTAGTACGATATAATTCTGTGAAATCGCCGAAGAGTGAAAATGTGTAGGTATACAAGTGTAGGCTTATATATTTTTTATTTTATGTTAATAAAAAAATTATATCAGTCTAATATAAAAAACTTTTCTTGGCTGACTCCATTGGCATGATGTGTGTAAAATGTTTCTTGAATTAAATTACCACAAACTTGCACAGTTTTATTTTTCCGTTTTATAATTTACATAAACTAAATTGCTATTTAGAGTAATATATAGATTTTTATTTAGCTTCAAGCATTTACCACGCAAAGCAGGGAAATCAGATAGAACCTAGTGTCAACTAGTGACCCGAGCCTCGTTTTTACTCGATTCACTCGTTTGAATTTATCAAACTCGTAATCAATTGAAAATAAATTAGTGAATCGTGTCACTAAATCCCATTCGAGTCGCATCACTAGTGTCTACACACTACGTTCTCTACTTCACGCTCGAATTCGAGACATTGCGTTGTCTTGTTAACCGGAGCGTAGAAATTAAATAAATTAATTTGCACTCGCGAAAACAATCGCGACAGCCAGACGCTGTCGAAGGCCTGATCTGGATTAAAGAAAATATATCAAAATTGAAGTTAAGGTGTTAAAGCTTTATTAACTATGTGTAATTTAACGGTCTGTATGTCTGTCCGTTACTTTTAGGTCCATTGAATAAGTACACAGTGCAATCTGGCCATAATTCAGGATGCACATAAAACTGTCATCGCATACGAACAGATGGCGTTTCTTTGTAGTAATCTGGTTCACATTTCTCGACGGATGTTATGTATTGTTATTAAACAATTACTGCGTTGTATCATTGGTACGTTATTGTAAATATTATTATATAAATTTGAAGCCAATGCGGCGCAGTGAGACAAATCTCGAAGATGTAGACGTGACGGTTGCGGGTTCGAGTAAGGAAACGGTCGTAAATGGTCGTATGAAAATATTTTGATTTCCTAATTCTTGGGTACTGCGTTTCGACATGCAATAGCTCTGAAGGGTCAGGGTCACGGCACAGTGTATATCTGGAAGAGGTGGCAAATGGAGAGCAAGTGTCTTGGCACTTGTCATATAAAAAAAGATCCTGGCGTAGTGGGCAAGAATTAGCTTGTATATAAATTTGCCCATACGATGATTATGAGTTTCGATCAGGGGAATGAAAAATATTGATTTAATTGATTTCATATACAACGACTACTCTACTCAATGTCTTAAAATTCATATAACAATTAAATTAAAATAACCCAGATCCCCATTTAATTAGTTTTAGGAGGCTATAATGAGATGTGATTTTTGTTCTATTTTCATAAAAATATTATAAATGCGTTACTAAGTCTGTCTGTAATGCCATCACGGCCAAAATAACTGAATCGATTGTGATGAAATTTTATAAAGATGGTTTTGGATTTAAAATTGGCTTCGCCCACATGATTTTATTTTTTTTTCACTAATTTAATTTTTTTACGTAAAGGCCGCCGAAAATACGAAACGGCTATAGCTCACGCGGGCGTAGTAGGGAGAGGGTCGCTTGTTTATTTTTTCTCTATCTTCTCGTACGTTTGCTCACGGGTAATAGGCAGAGGAACCCATCAGACACATAGTTTTCTCCCTGCTTAGACTCCTCCCAACTCCGCCTTGACTGATTGTGTTTAATTTTTTAGCTGAGCTTTCAAATCTTCCAAGGTATCTAACCTAAGTATTTTCTGGATATAAGGATCTTTTATTTCACGATTTTAGACAGTTTAAATAAAACTATTATAACCGAATTTTCGAATACAATTTTTCACCTACTTGTGACTGCGAGTATAGTAAAATGTTCGAATCGTCCATTTTTCTAATATTTATTTTCAAATACCAAAATATACGCGATTAATTAGGTTTTAATATTTTCAATTAAAATATTAAGATATATAAATATTTTAACTTTTAAGACAATTTTTTTTTAGACTTACAATATTCACAAAATTTACGTATATTAACGACGTATTTGACTTATCCCTTTTTCTCTAAACACTTCCTCGTTTTGCACAAGTCAGTTATATCATTAGTCACGAGCGAGGTCTCTGTCAAGCTATTTTGTATAGACGATAATTTTTCTAAAGGCAGGCTAAATTGATGACGCCTTCAAGTGCACTCTGTAGCTTGATTTATTGCCTGGTAACGGATCAGATGTTGTAAACTATTACAAATATATACATATAATAAAAAATGTAACTGACCGCTGTCTGTACATGGAAGATATATAAAATATATATATTGTTGGGTTGTTAATTATTCATCAATATAACACCCAGAACAATGTTTCAATTTTCTGTTTATCTAAGATAAGCATCTGTTTGTCTGCGAGTGTAAAGTAAAGTTTAAATATAGTTTTGACTATTTTATTTTCATAAACTTCCCTTAATATTTAGTGTTTATTTAATTTAATTAGTTAATAAATAAATAGGTTATAATCATTTAAATAATCCAAATTCCGATGGGACACTGCGTAACATAAAGAGAAATCTCGATAAAGCTCCACGCGCTCGCAACCGGAAGTGAATCTGGCCTTTCATCCCAACTTTCCTCACATTCATGGTCACGCGCGTCCGCAGTATTGTAAGTAAGCAGATTCAAGGGGAGCTGAGCACGTAATGTACGTGATCGAATACAGTGTCTTATTTAGACTATATACTATTAATAAACATTTATATATATATATATATATTCGAATTAGGGCGGAGGGTGGAGGACTAACAAACGCGATATTTCACTATTTACTTATATATATATATTATTATTATTATTATTGATATATATATGATTTGCTATTTATAATATGTCAAAGATTTTTGGATTTTTGTTTTAAAGATTTCCCACGTCATAGACGGTTGTATAATGTTTGTCGTGATAATTTTTAACCTGTTCATCCAAATTACTAGATGTAAAAGGCAAAGTTTGTTTACATTTTATAATTTAAGTGCAAATATATAAATATTGATAAGAATTTATCTAATATAAATTGATTCTATCTAAATTGCGTATTATAAAAAAGGAACCATTCAACCGGTTTCAATTGTCAAACTAGGGCCGAGGGTGGAGAACGGAGGGTCTTGACACTAGGTTCTGTCTTGCTATGCGAAAAAAGCATGAAGCTTTAAAAAAAAATCTGTAATAATAGCTCCAATACTTTTCCCGGTCAGGCAATTTCCTATCACCCTCTCATAGAATTTAAGCTTAAGGCTACACTAAGGGCGGTGTGGGTTTGAATTCTGTACACAATCACGTTTCCTAAGGCGATATTTCATTATTTACTTATATCACGTCTGGTATAGTAATCGAAGCTTCCCAGACGCTATCTTAAAACCGGGGGTTGAAAAATAACGAGCTCAATAATTAAATTCATCTACGTATATCTGTGCGTTATTAAAGACGGCAATTTTAAGTGAAAGCTAACGTTGCGGTAACTTTATGTTTTTTTTCTCCGTAGCTTTACATAGAAAACTTAGTTAGAAAACTTAGACACTGAATTTGAGCTGGTTTTGACAATCGTCAATTGAATAAAATTGTATAAACTAACAGCTTTTATATATATATATATAATAAATAATAATATACATATAATAAAAATTAAGCTGATCGCCGTCTGTAAATGTAAGATATATGAAAAAATATATTTTTGGGGGCATCTATCTGTGTAGTAGAACCTACAACATTCTTTTTTAACTTTCTTTTCTGTTCGTCGTCGTTGACCGCTTGTGCACGCTAATCTAAGAATTGGCTTAACCGATTTGAATGCAGTTTTCACTATTGTATTTTCGCAAAGTTCCCTTAACATTTATTGTTAATTTCATTCAAAATTAGTTCGGTTCATAAAAAAACAACACAATAATTTAAATTATAAACTTATGTAAGAAAAAACGCGGGCGGGCGGAGAAACGAAATAGTCATAATATTACAGGCTAGTATAAATAAAATAATTCTTATAATTTAGAAGTCATTGTACAGCAGCGGGATAGCTGACTGACTGTAAACTCGATAAGTGCTTGTTAAATCACTACTGGGGGGAAGGACTATATATTCACAAATTCGTTTCATTTCCGCTGTAAGACAAAGCGCCGGGCGCCTTGAGTATTGCCACTCAATACGCAATGAATGTGAAACGATGATTTGAAGATTTGATTTTGATCTTTATGTAGCAGAAATTAAAAAAAAAACTCTATACAGAGATGCTGAGAACAAAAACAAGTTGTAATACAATTTTCAGCTAGACGTAGAACGTATGGCTTAGTGGCTTCCAGAGCGCTTGGACGGTTTCCAAGGGTTCGATTCCCGCTGTATTTAAATTCTTATAGAGATGGCATTGCTATGGGTTCGCCTGTGTCTCTTATAGTAGCAGATACATGGAGGACTTTGAGGAGATGGCCCTTAGCACGGCACAGTGTATATCCGGTACTTAAATGATACTTTCACAATTTTACCTACTGACAGTATTTATATATTCTTAAACCGTCTCAATTCTATTAATAATAATATTATATGTAAAGAAAGTTATATATGAGAAGAGAGAGAGAGAGAGAGGAGAAAAGCTTCGATAAAAACTATATTTAAGTCTAACAAAAAAGTGAGCTATTTCTTGGGACCAGTGAAAACGAATATTCCTGTGCAGTGTGCAGGTGTATACAAACTAGATTGTGACTGTGGCTTTACTTACATTGGTCATACTTATATCGGGTTTTCTAAAATGTATTTTCGAAAATGTTTTATTTCAAAATGTGTAAAAATGACAAAAACCAAAGATCTTATTCTGATATGTTTTCTACTAATGTTTTTCAATATAAACACTTTTACCTGCCATATAAGTCTTCTCACGTAATTTTAGGAAGATATATATGATATAGAATAATTGCAAGGGTGGCAATTCCGCGCACTCTATAACGAGTTTATTAATTAAATTTCCCATGTAACGCTGAAGGTAACGTCGTAGCAGTGCTAATTAATACCAACGAAACATCTGCCAGAACTAAACGCTTAATGGGGAAGTTAATATGATGTGGGAATTACTGAATTAATGTGAAATTACGGATAGTAGATGAGAGGTGCGAGTTCAAATCAGTAAGTTTTTTCTATGTATGAATGAATGAATTTGTAACCTAAACTTAACTTAGTCAGTTAGTTAGATTAAGTGTCAACTAAGTTTCTTTTACAATTGGCTGATAGTGGAGATGCGAGTGATGTATACTATCCACAAAAGTAAAAATAAAAAGTTATAATTTAAAGTTCTAGGAAATCCAGCGCTGAATTCTGGATTTGAACCCGGAAACCTTGTAGTCGTATAGTATAAATTATTACAAAAAAGTAATAAAAAATAATAATGAAATAAAGAGATTTGAACCCGCGCCTGTAGTGTAAGAACTTCACGGCGACACATTACCAATATAACATATTTTATAAATCTACGGAAAAAATACGAAAAGCCATATTAATGTAACTATCAGCTATTTTCTCATTACGGTACGTTTAATTTAAAATCCTCTTGGCGTAATCACTCATCGCATTGACATCGACACTGATTGACGAATGAGCTCACCTGGCGTTGTTCACACAAAATTAACAGGATATTTTTTCAGCAGGAAATGAAAAATACTCGTAGATGTTAATAAGAAAAAGTGTTTTATAATATTGATATAGGGAGGGGATATTGGGGCGCAATGGAACAGCCAGCGTCTGACTGTAATCCATTGGTCGTGGGATCGAGTCACGCTCGGAGGAAAGATTCAATCAAAATTATCCCGCCCCGCTCTGGTATATGCGGCGTTGAGTTGCGTTTTTCAACACGCAAAGTCTAAAATCTGAATGAAAAGTGGAACGCAGCGGGAGTTTAACCCGCGCCTCATAGACGGTTTCCAAAAGGCGCGGGGTCGTATACGCGTTCAAATATTTATACGTTTTCTAAAAATATGTTTTTTGCTTTAGAGCAGTTAGACAGCTGTACTTAATGGTATGTTAATGGTTAATTCAACTTTCATTAGAAGGATGTTTATATATTAAATAATTTATATCCCCCGTAAAAATGTACTCAATTTTGTTTGCATAGGAGAAGAGGGAAAAAGATAACTATATATATAGTTGTTTTCAACTATACCTACATTATAGCAGTAATCTCAAAATAATAATGCAAATTTGAATCTACAAACTATACAATAGAATACTGAATTAGAATAACACAATCTACTGAGCCATTAAGTTCTAACAACCCTTCAGTAGCAATTTATAAACCAACGTAATCCCGTAACGTCTACACTCGCCAACTAGGCCCCATACATCTTAGTATGGACAGATGCCAACTGTGAATTGTAACTAGTGTTTATTTTATCTCAATCAAATTCTTTGCTATCATTAAATTGATAATTTATAGGTTCTAAAAATATTAGGAAAATTGTTCATTATGGGGGGCCTATATAGGGACTGCACATGACTGTAATCGACGATTGGGTGTAGGTTCGATTTCCACTCGGTAGAATGGTTATAATTTAATAAGTTTCATTTCTTCACTTTGGTGAGCTCCATCACTTAACACGCTATATTTCGAATTCGGGCTAAAAATAGAGGCCTGGATTCGAGACTTTTCGTGTTCAATTGAAATAATCTAAGAAATGTTAGCTCAGGATAAATATGTATTAATATATATATTTAAATAAAGTGTTAAGGGATATATAAATTTTATTATAAACTAAATTAATCTTAGTGGGCAAAGACAATCCAGTCGCTTCTTTTTATATAAATATTTTGTATATTTTAGATACATTAATATTTTTAATTAAATCTAAACCAAATAAACGCAAATGTAAAACGGAGTGTCTTGACACTAAGTTCTCACTGAATATGTGTGAGCCTGAAATGCATGTAAAATAACGCGAGTACACACTAGTTTCTATTTTTTTACCCTACTATAATCGGGAACTACGTAAAACTAACAAAATATATAAAATACAAGTTTATTTCTTTTAGACAAATTCCTCAACAATTAAGGCATGTTGGCCAACCCAGTCCACATCACACTTTGGACACCTGCCAAGTCGGACTTAAATGTTGCAATCGGAACCGCTATTTGCGAATCTAAGCTGTGATTAACGAACTGTTTTGTTTAAACATCGATCATCATCATCGATGGAAATCACATAATCCTTGCTAAGACGCGTGAAATATTAGTTTTCAAGACTCTAGAATCTAGGGGATATAACATGTAATTTTATGTTTTAATTTAAATTTAATGGTATTGCGGATTAGTTGGTCTGCACAAGCACGGTCGTAAGTTCGAACTTTACACAAAAAAGAAACTATTTTTTATCAAGCAGCAGCGTTTTCAAATGGTCAAAATAGTAAAACTGATTGCTATATACTTGTTTTCTGACTACACATAGACTGAAGTTTCAAGTACTATGGTTATGAAGTCCATCACAACTTCATCTGTCAACGCTCCCTTCATATATGCCCTTTAGAGGGATATTCATGATTCGTACACGTGAGTTTCTTTTACATAGCGTCTACACCGACACTTAGTAATGGGCGGAACGTACGAGTTTTTGATATTTCCTCGAAAAATTTGTATGTATGGCCGAACTTTGCGCTATTGATACAATTTCTCAATATCAAAATATAAAACCCTGCGTAGAGAAAAAGAATACAGAGAATTAATATTATCACTAGACAAAGATTAATTATGTAAATCGTATGACAAATGTAATATATTTCAGGTGGTATAATAGTCTTAGGGGATGTGATTTTAAACGCAATTGATTGGGGGGTATTTTTTTTCTTGATTATATTTAATTATTTTCATTTTAAGTAAGACGATATTGAGTCCTACTCAACACATAGTATCTGAAATTCGGGCGGAAAGCGGAGAACGCGGTGTATTGACACTAAGTTCACACCTATCCTGCTTTGCAAGTAAAAGTGAGACACTAATTATGAAAACGAAAAAAACATTCATAAACAAATAAATAAATAAAAATGTAAATAAAACGCCTTAAATAAAATTAATATAAGCTTTTCCGCTGTATCGTAAATCATTCGGACAAATTGCATTAAAACGTCGGTATTTCAAATCGGTGTACCTTTTAAAGGCTTGTGCCGCTCTATTACGGCGCTTTATAAGTAAAAATTATGAAAATAAGGCAAAGCCGGGGTTTATCAATTGCAATCAATCAACCTCGAAGGTTCCCCGTGGAATGGAGGAGCGGTTTGAATAAAACATACAGGCCGCGCGCCGCTGGCAAATGCCGGTGGGTGAGTGCACTGTGGCATGTGTGGCGGAAACTAATGGTTACTAATATTTTTTAAGATGACGTGATGTATATTTTTTTAACATTTTAAGTGTTAATAACACACTTAAAAATTGAAAAACATATTTACAAAACGTATAAAAGAAAATTTGAACGCAGAGAGATTCAAACTCGCGACTCTTGGAAATGTTCAACGAACGTATGGCTTAGCGGTCAGAGCGTTAGGACGGTTTCCAAGAGGCGCGGGTTCGAATTCCGCTGCGTTCTATTTTTATACGTTTTTTTCTAAAAATGATGTGATATATAGTTGATAATACAAAGTTTTCATTTTTTTTTTGATATAATATCAATATGATATAATATAAATAGTTTTATGAAAAACAATTTGAAATGTTACTAGTACGATGGGCTATTTAAAAACAACTAGAGGTGATTTCCCAGCTTCATTTTTGTAAAGAACCCTTTTTATAAATTACAGGGATATAGGCACGTAATTGGTATTTTAGTAAAGAGGTCAGTTAAAAGTGGAAATGTTTGTAATGCATTTTCTTGCATTACAATACTATATTGCAAAAAATATAAATTATTCAAAAACTGCTGCACAGAATTGAAGGCGGTTTTTATTTTAAACTTTAATAGGCCTAGAGAAATTCTTTCAGAATTTAACACATTTTGCGAATTTAATATTATTTTTCATTCCCTGGTGTTGTTAGTAGCGCTTACTTCTATTATGGTATAATAATAACAGGGTGATTTGTTAGCAGGTTTTTATCAATTATCTTATTTATATACGACGTAATGAGGCTGTAGTGTCGCAGTGGCACAGTATCCACTTGTAAACGAGATGATTGCGGGTTCACTAGGAGGACTGATATAGTTTAAATTATTGTAATGGAAAATTATCTATGGCTCTTTAAAAACAAAGGGCGGCGGAGTTCCGCCACTTAACACACAATATCAATAAGAAAGCGGAGAACCTAGTGCCTTGATACTCTAGATTCTTTCTATTCTGATATGCGTGAAAGAGCGTGAAGCTGTAGGTATATATAACCCGCTGCCGCTGCACTCATCGCATAGCGCGTGGCGTCCGTGCACAATTTTCTGCGAAATGCATTGATTCCCTCTACAAGCGTGCACCGCTCTGTTAAATTATCCGAGTATAAATATTGCATGAGAGGAAACGGTGCGTTCGTTTGTATACAATCGACTTTACTCCGGTTATTTGTCTGCGAACAGTTTGTTGTATTTGTATTTGTAGTTGTATTTGTTACACTTTCACAAATTTTATTTTGAAAATTGAATACACTCAATCTATATAAATCTATACAAATAAATAAAATTGGAGTATCTGTTTGTAATATTAAAATAACCGCTTATTACTAAATGCATATGTATGTATACTCGTTAAATATACTAAAATTACTTATACTTTGTTATAAATTTTGTCTGTCTGTCAGTCTGTTTGTTACGGCTAAGTTCTGGAACGGCTGGACTGTTTTTGACAGGACTGTCACTGGCAGATAGCTGATATAATAAGGAGTAACGAAGGCTATTTATTTTTTTACAATCCCACGCAGACAAAGTCGCGGTCACAGCTAGTATAATATATAAAATTATTTCTTTATATAGTGATTTAATGACAGATGATGCGAGGCCGAAACTATTGGGCCAGTAATTGAAATTTGGCATGTAGGTCCCTTGGAAAATGTAGTAGAGTACTAATATAGACTTTGTATATGAACAGGAATAAACTAAGTTAAGTAAATAAGTTACTAGTTGAGTAACTTCTAATGACATGGTTATGAGTTTTATTGTGAAGAGGATATTTATGATTACAAGATTTTCTTCAATCTAAAGAAATATGAGAAATTCATGTTTCAAATATAATACAGGCTTTCTACACTTCAAATCCATATAAAATATATATGTACATGTTGAATTTCAGACTTCTCTCTCCGAATATAATGGTCCAAAAAATTCTTTTCACATATCAAATGACCTAACAGGTTTTGACAACTGCAATTTCTTATTAAATAATGACTAAGTTTCGCTATTGGGATCGACAATCCCTCTATTAAAATGCTCCCTGAAGTACACCGATCAACTTTTGGCTACAGTAACCATCACTTTACCTATAATATAGTGGAACCATTGAGTTATGAACTCATTCATATTTATATACATATAATTAAGTTTGAATGTTTGATTTGCATTCGTTTATTTCCACTGATTGTAATTTACATTTAATTCTGATAACTGAATAAATCGTTTTGTTAAAATTAAATATAAATACATTAATTATTTCATATTTATATATCAAATTTTACATATATATTAGACTTACACTTTTCCACATCTGTCCGCCGGAATCCAAGACAAAGTGTGTTAAGTGGCGGACCTCACCAAATGGAGACCACTTCAAATAATAAGTTATCTAAAAAATATTTATATAATATTTTGCCAAATAAAATGGATTAAAGACCTAAGTTAAATAAAAAGACAAAAATGAAAGAGAAATTGCGTGAAAACAAAGAGTCTAATATATAATTATTATTTGTATAAAAACTATACAGAAATACATAACATATTATAATGGGGCAATATCAACATATTTCGTTCGTTCAAATCAAAAATCGCGTTTATTTTAACAATATTTATTATTTTAAATAACGTTTTGTGAAAATATATGAAACTCCGCGCTTAATGTGTTTGAAGAGATCAAATTGGAGAGCAAATTACTGAAACGCAATTACTTTGTACGCGGATGTTTATTGAACAAAAACATAAATGTATGTAAAGCGAATAAGCAACTTGATTTAAATTTATTTTTATATAATATTATTAAAGAATTCATATAAAATTGGTAAATATATGTTCGGTGGAGTATTTGTACGAATATTTAGACTGGTTTCTTGAGTAACTTGTTACTGATAAGGGAAACTTTTTTTTACAGCTTCACGCTTTTACTAGAATCTAGTGTCAAGACACTCAGTTCTCCTTCCGCTCGAAAGATGAGGTTTCGTATAGAGTGGCGGTACTTCACGTCGAGTTTTATATTACCAAAGATTCGCTTCATTTATCCTTCGAGTGGGGATCGAACCCACTATCCGTTTACAGCCAGGCCTTCTCCCACTGCACCGCACTTGCTTCTTAATCAATTCAATTGTTTAAATGGTCATAATAATTTATCTACTACTTTACCAATACTTTTATTGCCAGAACGCAATAAAGTAACCTAGTGCAGACGCTTTGTTCTCTGCCCAAAAGTGATGTTAGGGAAAGAAATTGGTAAAAAAAACAAATGTTACATTAAAAGTTGTTCTATCAGCTTAATTACAGAGCTTTCACTTTATAACTCAAAGAACTTAATTACTCTAAGAAAGCTTAAGTTAATTTAAATGTATTTTATTACTGAAAGGGACCTGGCTGAAAGAATTATTGTTTTACACTCAAGTACTATTCAGAACTGATTGGGTTGCAAAAAAGAAGCCGTTAAATACTTGAATAATATAATAAACTGTGATCATAATTCTACCTTCTTAGTTTCAGAATATTTCTACCTTATTAGTTTCAGCTTATTGATTTTTATACTGAGGCCGTCGTAGCGCAGTGGGACAGCGACTGTACAAGTACTCGTAGTTGTGAGTTCGAACTCCACACTGATTAATGATCATATTTAAATTATTTTAATTATCCCGTGCTTGTAAGATAAAATGCGGCGTTGAGTCCTGCTTCTCAACATACTCGTACACTGTTTCAATTTCAGGCGAAAAAGTATAAAGCTGATTGCATTGACACTAGGTAAATGTGAACGATGAAGAAGGTGAAATATGTGAATCTGTTTTTATTATATAAGAAAACACAGTTTTCCATTAGGCACTTGTTAAGTACGCCACGATGGCGTTCGATTTGTAATTTATTATTACTTTGATAATTGATTGAATTCGTGTACAAACTCTATGAGTTCATTATCAGCAAATTTAACCTGCTTGAGTAAGCTGGTAAGCTAGACAGATGAAAGAAAGGAAAGAAATTGTAATAACAGTTTACTCCTACACTTTTTACCTATGTCAAGAGAAGTATAGTATGTATAGACGTGCAGAGAGAACCTAGTGTCAAGACACTCCGTTCACCACACAGACCATTTGTAGCGCAGTTGGACAGCGTATGGCTGTAATCACGAGTAGTTGTGGATTCGATTCCCACTCGGAAGAATATCATAATTAGATTTTTTTCATTTCTCCGGTATGGTGAACAAAGCGAACAAGGCAATTGGAAAATAGCGACATATGCTTCTCATCTATATTTTAATATATTATGCTTATTTATGAAAGCTACTATTAATAATAATGAAAGAGGTGTCATATTAAAGTGTATGTTTAAATACCATGTAACGTAAGCTGTCGTTATTACCAAACCGACTGTCACAAACAGTTGATTCAATTAGCTGAACGCAAAACGCAAACGAATGGTCTGTCATACACTGGCAGTGCCGTTTAGAGAATTAAATAATTGTACGCTTTGATCTCGAATTTAATATGCAGCATACACTTCAAAGAGCACACCGAAACAGTGATTAAATGTGGGGTGAGTGCAAATGTTGAGCGGGAAGCGAGTGCGAGAGAAAACGGTTATTTGATAGGAAAGCTTAGCGTTAGCTGCGCACATCTCCTCCTGTTGAGTTACTAGGTAATACTGATGACAAAGATATTTCAAATATAAAAACTCCATCGTGTGAGATTAAACCTAAAACTGTCATTTGTCAGCCTAAGCCTAGTCGATCTTTAAATTGTTGAAAAGTTGCATTTACACATAATTAAAAGAATTAAAAGTAGAATAATTTTAATATTGTAAACGTATATATATAGTAGTAAAGGCGTTGAATTCAGCGACTTGCAGCAACATACAATGTGTCAAGTTGGTCGAAAGGGGAGAACCGAGTATCTCTCTGCCTTATTTTATTTTTATCGTGCGTAAATCCTTTTACAGGTACTGGTCCGATTGAGGACTTGGATGGTTTTTGTGGGACTGCAAGACGGCAGATGTAAGCTGTCAGACTACCAACTAAAACTATACTCCTCTTTGATCACTAAAAGCCAAGGTCACCGGAATTGCCCCAGTATTTCGTGAACTCCTGCGGACTCTCTGCCAGCTCGTTATACGGAAAAAAGTGAAAAAGTAAAAAAAAAAGTTTTTCATATCCTAAGTGTGTGAAAACATTTTAAAAATGTTTAAATATATTATAAATACAATTCTTTCTTGCCAAATGATTGTTTTTAGAAATATTTTTTGTGTCTAATTTGGTGCTCACAACAAAAATAAGTGGTAATAAGCGTATGAAAGTTACGACATAGCCGATTGGACGGTTCCCAGGAGGCGTGGGTTTGAGTCCCGCTGCGTTTAAACTTTAATGCTTTTAATAAATAATCATTTTTATTAAAATGTTTATTCCAAAAACGCGTTTTAACAAAACTTGGACCAGTGAAATGAAGAGAACAAATATCATTATATACTCATCCAATATTACGCTTGCGAGTAAATATTGTTTTCATTTATGTTCACGGTTTTTACACAAACCTTTTACAAAACAAAATTGCTTATTGTTTTTATGTTGTAAAATGTTGAAATATATTTTTAATTACACATTTTAATGAGTTTTTGGGACAGCCGATCGTAAGCGCGAAGGGTTGTGGGTTCAATTCCCACTTGGGGAATGATTATTCTCCGCTCTTTTAAACCAAGGCTTCCGCCACTTACATAATGTCTCGAATTAGTGCGTAAATTAGAGAACGGGACATTGACCATAGGTTTTCTCCATCCATACATTTTGCTATGCAGGAAAAAGCTGTAAAAAGTTATTTTTTCTTAGTCGTAGCAGTAGTTCTTAGAAAGTTTGTATGTGACATATAATAGAATGTGGCTACAAATTTTGATATATTCAAAAAAATTTGCACAAAATAATACTTTAAAAATATTTTCACATTTCGCATTGCATAAGGAGGGGGGCTTTATTTAGTATTATACAAAGTTGTTGGACTGAATGTAGTATTTGATTCCGTTTCGAAGGGCTCATTCAAAAAAGGGAACATTAAAAACAGTTTATATGAGACTAGCAGATAATTTATCTAAATCTAAAGATATTTGGTAGATTGTATTTGTATTCAAGATGTTGCTTTTGGGGTTAGATAATTTTATTACAATCAAAATTATATATAAGTAACGGTGTGATAAATAATCAAGCTTTATGACTGAAGTAGAAAGAAGTCTAGGTAGCTTTGTATTGAGTTAAAAAAAAAAAGAAATTCCTTATCTGATTTTATTCAAATAACCACTGTGTCCAAAAAAATTGTTAACCTTACTGCATTATAATACCACAAGTACAGTTACCGTTATACCGTTCTAATTGCTAACTTACTTCAAGCGGGATTCGAATCCATAACCTCTTCGTGGCGTCTTCAATATTCAACACAAGCCCCTCTTTAACCAGGGCATTGAATATAACATCAAGTAGTAATTGGATTAGATTTGGAACAGTCTTCGTGACCCTTACGTCGGTAGCAAAGGGCGAAGCATTAAGGCATGCTTCGTTAGATCCAGTACCCAGTCAATTGAGTATAAATTCCTATCACGTTGTATGTACTGAACATCTAAATAGTTGCTCAATTTGGTTTGCTGTTTGGTGATTTCAATAAATATATATATATTCATATATGTATGTATTTTTATGTGTGTTTGTATGTATGTATACATATTATGTAAGACCATTTCGACTTTGTGTAAAAGCATCTTGAGGGTTTGATTCTAGGACCTTTTGTATTTGTAAATTATTTGTGTTTCCCCGTCTGGTGAGACAACGTGAGTTGGCCTTCGATGCTAGACTTTCATAAACAGCTCACCCAAACGCAACAAGCTGGGAGATAGATTTCACTTTGAAAATTAAAAAACATACTTTTGATTATTTTATACATGATAATGATTTCTGATTGATATGATTTTGAATTTCCTAAGTGTGTGATTAGCACTTTAAAATGATAAAAGGGGTTCACTTTGCTGTACAATCCCCTGCATCATACAGTCTTGAGTTAAGTTGAGTTGAGAGTTAACTTGAACTACAAACGTACATATTTATCAAATTGTGATTTTCATCTAGCAAATACGAAAATTATGTGAAAATCTAGACTGAAACAGTTTAAATTTAACAATATAATTTTCGTGAAGCCACTTTCCGTCGAAATCGAAAAATTAATGTAACCTGAAAAAAAATATCAACAACCCTTCAATTGCCACCATACCGTCGGCTAATAATTTTGCCAATATCTATAAGCTTTATGAATAATGGTATATATTATACTCTTCACCTAGAAACGTACAAGCTTTTGAAAGCATTTGAAATGTATGAAAGCTATGTAATTGAATATTAATGACTTGGACGCATGGTCGTCGTGTCAACTTGTAACCTGACGCTGAGCTATTTAGTAATAGGAAGTAATAGACAATCACGTGAGGTGATCGTTTAGATGTTATCGTTTACAAAAGTTTAGTTGATTTTTTTTAAATTTTATTCCTTAAGCTTCACGATTTACCCCGCGTGGTTACATCTTAGTGGTTATAACGATTTGTTAACATCGCCCTCAAATATAACCACATTTCTTATAAAGAGAGTTAGTCTTAGACACCGTAGAAATTAGAGTTTTTGGGCGAGTTCTGAGCAAAAAATGGTTTAAAATTATGTCTATCGATAATTGTTTTCACTGACTAACCAACTAAATAAATAAGGATAGTAAATTGTCTTAAGGAAAGGAACCTCGGCCACTCAACACGCAGTGTATCTAATTTAGACAGAAAGTGAAGTTTAGAGTATATTGACACTAGGTTAAAGCGTAAAGCTGAACAAAGTTTTTTAAAAAATAAACTTAGAAAGATAAAGAAGTACCCCAGACCGACTCATCATACAATTTACGCACATATCCATACACAAATTAAAAATTCATATGACAACAGTGTTAATGAGTAACGTCTGTTCAAGAATATTTGAAGTATCAGAATGTGTAAAACTATTTACAATTAAACAAAAATTGTTTTTTTTTTCAACATAATAGCAACCAGTTTCTTGCTGACATTTCTCAGCAGAATTGCCCTTCGCGGTGATAACTCAACTTCATTCGACTATTTAAAAGGGTTAACATAATTTGAATTTGAATGAAATTCGCCTAACTGATAATACATTTGAAATATGCCCGAATTCAACTGCGAACCTATTTATACTTGTAATGTAGATTTGCAGCCAGTTATTACCGAAACAAATTCAACATTAGGTCCCTCCATATAACACGTATTTTTAACAAATACCAGCAAAAAAAAACAAAGTGCCGTATCACTAAGTTCTCTAAAGGAAGAGACGTAGGAACGCCTTAGAATAAAACGGATGCTAGAAAATAAAAAAAGCGGTATATGCTTACAACAAAAAAAAAATCTTTATGACAATTACTCAGAAATATTTATGTATGCATAAAAAGAAGATTATCTTGGATAATAAATCCTAACACTTGTCGTGTGGACGGTATGCGCACGCGCAGGTGAACATTTAACGAGCTCGTAAACGTATTTAAAATAGGCACAGGGATGCCAGACGATGGTTCAGAAACTCGGTTTCTTTCGTTTAAAGAAATTATATTTAGGTATCAGCTGTTTGTTCTTTGATTTTTTACGTGCTTTTCGCTTTAATGGCTGTAGAAACTTCAAGAAAATTATGAAAGAAGTTTTGTATGGTGTGTGAAATAAATGGCTTCTTAACAGATAGTATTCGGAATGATACTACCGAGATTATATTTAGGCTTTTCGGATACCTGTATATTTATAATAGCTTTAACGTAACAAAAAAATATTTAAAAGTTATTCTTCTTAGATGTATTAGTGTTAGAAATACATTATATAGAGTGCGTTTTGTAGCAAAGCTTTTTATAGATTCATAGATTTTCGATAGTAGTAAGACGTAGATAGTATTAAGACATATCTGATCACATAACCATTTAATGCTACTAAAATGGAGATAATAGTGATATGTCACTAGGATATTTTTGCTCTTGTATTAGGCATAGAGATAATTTTATCCAAGACAATTTAACACTTCTTTAATCAATATACTCGTATACGCACAGCCGAAACTACTGTGCGGAGAAAACTGAAATTTGGTATCTGGCTTCTTTAGAATTACGCATAAGGAGAGGAATTTATGTCATTCGAGAAAAATGTACATTGCACGTTTTAAATCCGAACATGAAAAGAAATAGTTTCAATGAATTTCATATATTCTAAGGAAAAATCAATAAAATTGATATCTTGTCATATTACATACTAAGAAATAGGAATCCATTTTTCTGCACGCATTTATTTATGTCACTCATTACGAAAGCGTCTAGACTTAGTACTTGTAGCGGCTTGTTTATATGATTTTAAAGTGCTGTGGGATACTTATATGGACAAATTGTATTTTGATTGATTGGAATTTTTTTTATGAATCTCTTTCATAATATCTAATTTATAGGTATGTATGTTTATTTTAGCTGTAATAAACTCTTAAGTAAGTTGTACTGCAAATAAAATATAATATATATGTCTATCCATTAGAAAAAGAATGATAAAAATTAGACTACTCTGTAAAAAGTTATGTAAAGGCTAATATAAAAAAAATACGTGTCGAATTGAGAACCTCCTCTGTTGTTTTCATCGGTTAACCATCATGTGTTAAAACATAACTTTAGAAATATTTATTTTATAATGTAATTATTGATTTAAAAAAAAAATAATAAAAATAAATAGAAGTCCCGCTAAGTTTCTCGTACCGGTTCTTCTCAGGTCTGAGGCATTAACTTTAGTGAATTGGTGGTAAATTATTCGACGTTCAAAAAATTAAGCATGTAACTTCTTGTTTTAAATAAATTTATTTGACTTTGACTTGACTTTAGTAATTTTTTTTAATAAACGTATTGACTATAACAAGAAACAAGAGAACGGAGTTCTCTATCACATCTTTTAGACGTGGAAAGTGTAAAAATATAAAGGACCAATAAATACATATGTTAAGTTTAAAGGCAAGTAGTATGGCGAGTGTTTTTTTAAATTTTACAAAAATAAGTAAGATATGTTTAATTTTTTGGAACAATCGTATTATTATCACAATTATCTCACAGATACATATTTAACATATTTCTACCGTCATTTAAATTATTTCCACATACGAGTACTTGAAAATATTACATTTTTATTTATTTAAATCAGAAATCACCTGTCAATTTCCTGTGACTTTTTTCAATCAAGCGAGTTATTGTCGCGGAACCAATGCGGCCGCTACGTTAATTGACGTTGACTTGCGTGAACGGAAAACGAATGGTTTTACAGTTATTTGTGGTGAAACTTTTGTCCATTTTTTGCTTAAATATATTTATATAAAATATTAATTTAAAGATTTATCCCTATATATATATATATATATATATATATATATAATAAATATAATATTCCAAATGCAATATCGACTTTTTATTTATCTAATAGGAAATTTTTTAACGAGTGTTGTACCAGTAAGTGTGGAGATTAGAAATACTTCAGCTTCATGCTTTTTCTCACGGATTAGGCATAGAGAATCTAGAGTTCAGACACTTAGAAGACACTTAGTAGAGTACCTTCCACCCGAATTTCAAACATTGACTGTTTCGTGGCAGAACTCAAGTTATTTTATATTTTTAAATATTTAATGATACTTTAGAGACTATTTATTTTATGTTATCATTATAATAATATAATTTCGCCTCATTATGTTATATTTTTTCAGCAGGAGGGTCAAAGAGAACCTTACGTCAAGACATTCAAAAAATGAAAATAATTTAAATATAATTAATTAATCGAGGGAATCAAACCCACGATCAATAGAGTTTACAGCTAGACGTTGTCAAGTTAAGTGAATAACTATGAACAAAAATATATAAAATGTATTGTCTACTTATATTCTTGTTTAAATTTAACGTAAAACAATATTCACAATAATATTGATAATTCAACAAAATAATAAAGATATCTCGATCCAGACGTTATAACGAATGACCTATGGGCTATGGGTCAACGGTGAAAGTGTCAGAATTATTACTTTAGCCGCAACATGATAGATATATAGGTGTTCTAGTGCAAGAATGGGATAACAAATAGTAATAAAAAGTTGTATATAATTTGCTATGTGGCTCTTTATAGTGGGTGGTTCTTGGGCTTTTAAAAGATGATACTTATTAAGAACTCTTCCTACTATTGCCGTATCCTCATGAATATGCAAACCCAAAGGAATATGTGTTTTGGTGTTTCATGGTGATTCAGTTTTCTGTTAGATTAAGGATATTTTAACATGGCATTAATTAATCAAATTAGGTTTTGGGTTCGAAATCATGCGGATTTCGAAAAATAGACTAAGAATTATTGCCATTCCTATATGAATATATTTACTAAGTGCAAGAAAGTCAGTCTAAATTAAGTGAAAAGTATATCAATTTTCTTTCATTCTATATTATGATATAGAACACATTTGCTTAAAATCAAAGAGCTACAATATGAATATATGAAAATAAACACGTCTAACATGTTTCAAAATATTACACCTTGTAGGGACGCAAAGCCAAAACTAAAATGAAATTGAACTTTTCTAAGAATGAAATATTGCCCTTAGCCGTCGTAAAGTACCCTCATCTTTTCATAAGCTCCCCCAACGTTTGGCAAATGCAGATATCATGTCAATAAAACGCCCTTCAGATTATCCTTTGTTACTATACAATAGTCAATACCTGCTACCAAGATAATAAGTATAAGTAATTGCTTTATTACAAGCTAATTGCATCATCACGGTATGTCACTCGACATGCAATTTTTAAGAGGAAAAGGTGAATGGTCTGAATTGTTGGGAGTGGGGGGTTTGTTGTTTTAATTAAAATCGGACTTTTAGATATATTAGTTGATATATTAGTTCTTTCTTATATCCAGTTTTAATATGTATTTTGTGGCATGTTGTATTGTGTACGTTGGCTGAACCGTATTTGATTTTAAAAAGTGGGGAAACAAAACAAAATCAAATATAAAAATGATTTTAAACCACAATGTGTAAAGTCAAAAGCTTTCAAGCACCCCCGCGTTGCAATAATTCTATTATTCATTTAAATACGCATCAACAAACCAAATTACTTACTTATGCCAAGGAAAAAGATATATTTAGAAAACGTATAAAAATTTGGACGCAGCGGGATTTGAACCCGCGCCTCTTGAAAACCGTTCAAGCGCGGCGCCGGTTCAAATCCCGCTGCGTTCAAGTTTTTATACGTTTTCTAAATATGTATTTTTAATTTCCTTAGTGTGCGAATAACACTTTAAAAAATCTTAAAAAAATATGCCAAGGACTCATTTGAAATATTACGTAATTTCAATATTCAATGCAGTAATAATTGACTGGACAATGCATATGATTATGAAATTTGAACATGACACAAGTCAAAATATTCATAGTTTAAGAAAGCGTGGGTTCAATTGAAAATGTTTTTATCATATTTTTTTTAAAGTGTTATTGACACCGTTATTAAGTAAATTGAAAAACATATATTTAGAAAACCGATAAAAATTGAAAACCAAATACAATTCTTTAAACGTTTCCTAAATATATGTTTTTCAATTGAAAATATATATTTGTTTTGAGTTCTCACTTGTACCAATAGTAAATTTCAAAATTGGAAGCACAAAATTCAATTTCACAAACATACATGTGTCAGTTATAAGCTTGTGACAACTTTACCAAATATAGGTAGGAAAGTGTCGCGACTCGCGTAGTGGACGCGACTACACCTGTTTAGGCGCAAACTTGACAAATTGGTGCCATGTCTTATGGAAGAGATATCCACATTTCATACAAATACGAACGAGTTGTCAGTTTGTTTGTGTAGTTTTGATGACTGTTGCCATACTGTTACATTTTTTAAGTACCCTAGTTTTGACTGTAAAATTAATTTCAGTGTGTTTTTCTCGTTCCCATGGAAATTTCATGAAGACCATCGATCGAACCTATATGTGAAATTATTATTTTCTACATCTAGTATAGTAGTATCGGCTATACTTTAACAAGTGTTATTTGCACACTTACAAAATTGAAAAGCCGGTTTTAGAAAACATAAACGTATCTGGTTTCCGCGAGGCGCGGTGGTATCCCGTTGTGTTCAAATTTTTATACGTTTTCTAGAAATATTTTTTGGCTATAGTTTGTCTGTTAGTCACTGTGATAGAGTAATGAAGGAGGTTTTTAAGGTTTCTTTTTTGGCATAACGTTTTTTTCCCGCATAGCAGAGCAGGGAGAAAGAACCTAGTGTCAGGACACTTTGTCGAAAATGGGGAACTGTCTACCCGAATTGCAAGAGAGTTGTGTTTACCGTGATTTACTTGTATTACAAGCAATTTTTCTTATTATAGGTTCATATATATTTTTTATGTGTAAGTATCAAAGGGAAAACAGAACAATGATATGTATTTTGAATGCTTTAACTGTCTTCTATGATATTTATAGGTATATTCAACAATCTTAAACATAACACAATTACAAGACACTTCGTTTTTTTCTTATCGACCATTTAGATACTTTACATGATGGTAAGACTTAATATTATGTCGTGTATTATATTTTGTAACTGTAAGTGCCTTACGCTACCATACACTAGGTAACAATCAAAAGTAACTACATCCAGAAATCCAGAAAACAATATTAACAAAGCCAAGCATTAAGCGCGCGTGTGGTCGCCTGAAATAGAATAATTATAGCGCCCATAAACGCTTAATTGAGTTCAGATCGTAAATGTACGATCTGCTAAATAGTATGCGGTTTTTCCTTGAAATATTATTTTAAATTTAATTTAAGTCTGTAATTTCAGCGTATCTCGATTTTAAAATGAATAATTGTGCAATTTTTAACTAGACGTGTCCAGCTTAATGTGCATTTGATATATATGTCTATTTTTATCCTTGGGGGCTATATCCTAATTGTTCGTTCGTTCCATTTGTTGGATTCGAAATTTCCAACATTTTTATATATATTAGCTCTCATTTAAATTGCTAACAGAGTTTCAGCTAGTCATTTCAATTTTTATTTATTTGTTTACATGCATACATAAGCAATTTCTGGCAATTACAGTCAGACAGTCAATGTGCTTTGCTTTTAAAAGTGAATTAAAATCAGTTTTTAACTAGATTAATCTCGTATGTCATTAGTATTCGATGATTCACTTTAGAACACCCGATGTTTCGAACAATTTACAGTAGTCCGTGGTCACACTGGTCTCGGTCACTGAGGTGGCATTCGTATGTCAGTTGATACAATTATTATATTAAGCTGGCGGTAGGCCCACGATTTCTTAGTTGCCTCGCGTACTGCGCTGGATTCTTGCAGAATGAGAATGAGCTGACTGTCTCTTGTCTCTGATGTGGTAAGTTTGAGACTTCAAAAGTTTTAAGGATTGTATTTTCGAATACTAATTATATACGCGAGTAATCTGGTTAAGAATAGTTTCATTTTAAAATGTGTACAAATCGTAAGAACCAAAGATCTTATTTAAAACGAAACCTTCATTATTTTTTCTTTGCTTACTCCTCTAAAGAAATCCGTAAAGTATACACACACGTAAAGATTGAAAAATTGCTTTTTTCTATACAGGTCCTATTATAAAGTATAATCCATCGTGCCACCCAGCCATGCCACCCAGCCGGGCATCGTGGCGCAGCTGGACAGCGTCTCACTGCAATCGCGATTAGTTGTGGGTTCAATCTCCCTCGAGGGAATGAGTATATTAAAATTATATTAATTTGTCCGCTCTGGGGAACATGACAAAGCGCGGCGTTGAGTTCCACACGCAATATCTCGAATTCAAGAACGGAGTGTATTGATTTTGATTCTTAAACGGAGTGTAGAAATTCTCTCTGGCTATCCTGTTATGCAGGTAAAAGCGTGAAGCTGTAAATCTAAATGTAATAGCAATACTGTGTAAAAATCATAAGTTAAAAATTTTAACATTCTTACTGAATACTTTGCAAATTCCTTCAAATATTTAATAAGATAATCTATCAAATGGTAGAGCCACAGGAAATCCCTTGTTAAGCGTAAACAGGCACAAATATGAGATATTTCACGAGTCCATTTGTAAAGCTAATGTATATACCCTCCAGGTGGGGTCGGAACGACCGCCAAATAAATTACTTCCCCTAACGTTGTAATGAAGCGAATGAGTTATCATTAGGATGACAGGGTGGAAATAGAATGAAATGAATTTAACGTGTATTGGAACGACTTGGATTTACGGTAATATAAGATTTAGGCCAAATGTTTATTAATAGGCGTCTTTTTTAAGACGAAGGTATCTGTGAAAAATTTTGGTAAGTAAGCTTAATATAATGCCGGAACCATCACGAAATGTCAAAAACTGTTTGACGTACAATAATGAAATTTGGTAGGGACATAGTTAGTAGGCTTCGCTAACGACGGTATTTTGACAGGACTGGATTAAGGAAGTCCAAGGGCTTTCGGCAGTTTGTATTAAGGTCCGTCATTTAGTACTACAGACTAGAAATTTTACTGGAGTAATTAGTAAGACGTCCGCTGATAATTAATTTCGTTTCAGGGCGGGATTAGGGAGGTCGGTGAGCTTTCGCAATTTTGTATGAAAGTCCTTATTTTTTTGCTTTAAAGTCAAAGTTTTACAGAGGTACCATTATTATGCGGACGGAGTCACGAGGAACGGCTAGTAAATATATAATTTTGAGTTGGACTTGAGCTTAAACAAATTTCTTATAAGATAGCCTCTTTTTCAGCTTCACGCTTAATCCCGGGGGGTAGATATTGAGAACCTAATGTCATAATACTCCGTTCTCTGCTTTCCGCCCGAATTCGACTCTTAAAGTCAGACTGCGACACCATAGCATTTAAAAAAGAATAAAACACTTTTTATAACTTAGTTATATATAACTGGAGATATACAAAATATATACTCAAGTTGAAATATATTTAACGCTAAAATAAGAACAGATTAAGTCAATCAAAGTAATCTGCGATCCTTTGAAAAGGCTCAAGGAGAAGCGATGAATCGTGAATGTCAGAATTTGAATGGATTACTCCTTTCACGTTAAAACATCCATTGAAAAAGGTTTCTTATCATTGAAAGGTGTCTTTGCTTTGGGAAGTAACAAGTTAAAGCCAACGTTTCTCTGTGATGATCCTCTCTGACATCTTTGTGGCACTGCTAGGGGTGGGCCCGCTTCTACAAACATTTATATTAAAACATTAAAAACTTTACGCTATATTCTGCATAGCACTCAGTTTTACGCTTTGTGCATTGACAGGCGGAACTGAACGCCGTGTTTCGTTTTGCCAAAGCAAGGGTAGCAAACTAAATTAAGTGTTTGTCTTTCAAATATTTTTGTGAACTCGTTGCGGTCAGACAAGTGTAATATTGGGATGTTGTATTCTGATTTTGGCCGGAAAATAGAGTATAGCAAGAGAGAATGCTATTTATTAAATATATATTTTGTTAAACATTTTCTAAGTGTTATTCCCACACTTAGGGAATTGAAAAAGACATATTTAGAAAACGTAGTTCGTAATTCAACGTAGCTGGAGGTAGAACGCATGGCTTAGCGGTCAGAGCGCTTGAACGGTTTTCAAGAGGCGCGGGTTCAAATCCCGCTGCGTTCAAATTTTTAAACGTTTTCTAAATATGTCTTTTTCAATTTCCTTAGTGTGGAAATAACACTTTAAAAAATATTAACAAAAGAGTATAGATTGTTGGTATATTTTTATATATTTACATAATTAACATTGACATTTCTTTGTTTTAAGACTTAATAATTCTATTTGTGGAATGAAACAACCATAGTGTATCCACATACTTGCCAACTAAGCAACGACACCATCCTCTTTTGTTTCCAGCCAAAGAATATCGGATTGCAACAAGAATCCAATTGATCAAAGTCTCTTAAGCAAAGTCGAAAATTACTCACGTGCTAATCTTGATGAAGTGCGGCTGCACTTTGCGGTAGTGCAAGGATGTTTTTTATGAGGGACTTTTACGTCGCACTTCGAAACAAAGAAAGGTAACAGGACTGTTTCCTGTTGTGAAATATAGATTATTGAGACTTGTAAATCTTTTATTTGAATTTGCAAAAATAAAGTTTTTTTTAAATGTATATAAATGTTAGCTTAGGCCGCACTTTTTCTGTCTATTGCTGCAGTTGAGAGCTATTTGACCACGCTTAATATGAGATGGTGGGTTAGAATTTAACTTGAAGAATTTCTTAGGTTAAAAATATTAACATTTTACCTGTTGTTAGAGAAAACGTGGCGTTGGATTCCGGTACCCAAAACGCAATGCCAAGGTGTTATGTTGATAAAGTTTTTTTAATTAAGACGACTACAGCTTTATCATTTACTAAAAGTGTAAGTCTTATTACAAATTTCGAATGTAAATGTTCTCGAATGTCTTCGAAGGATATATCACGAATATAAATAAGCTAAAGCCACATTTCACGCATCGATGACACGAAGTGCGGATTATTTTAATGAATACCTTTCTGAATGCTTTATTATACGTTATTATAGCTTCACGCTTTTTCCCATATAGCCAGTTTATCAGAGACAAATTAGTGTCAAGACATTCTGTTCCCCAGTTTCAGCCCGAAATCATCAAAACATTTCACAAAACGCCTCTTTATGTGATGTACCAGACCTGAGCGGAGAAATGAAAATACTTTAAACACCTAACATAATCATTACTCCGAGTGGTGATAAAACCCACAACCATTTGCGTTTACAGTTAGTCGCTGTCCCACAGCGCCACGATGGTCTCATATGGCGTTTACGTTACATCCCAAGTAAATAAAATCGTAGTGGTACAGTTGGTGAGTTTTTGTTTGTATAAAATGATTGTAGGTTTAAATTTTATACTAATAAATGCCTTGCCTTGGCTTGAGCTAATGAAATGCAGCACTGATCAATCCCAGCATGTAATTACTTTAAAAGATTGGAAAGAGAGCACCTCTTTAGCATCTCTAAAGAGAGCGATATACTCCTACAACTAGCTTCTCTCTATATGTAGAGTGGAGTGTCTTGACACTTGGTTCACCCTGACTATTCTGGTATGCGGCTTCCCGCATAAAGCGTTTACGTCAAAAGTTTGTAGCAATTTTTAAATTGCACATGTCTATGCATTAAAAAATTAAATCCATATAAATAAATATAAAACTTAGAAGAAAATTTCTTCTTGTTTTAAAAAAATTCTATTATATTTTTTAATTGGATTCATATTTCTGTGAAAAATAGTTACTAAAGTTAGTAGTAGTTCTCCAAGATATAGACACATAGCTTAAGTGTATTATTAACGTATACAGTATAAAATCTTTAATATTGTTTCCCGACCACCCCCGAGTGACGCCGCGGGCTGAACATGTCTTTCATTTTAAACTGTAATACTTTCAAGTTAAGGACGTCCCACGCTGCCGGCTACAAGGCAAGAGCCCATTAATGTTACAACGATTATTACGATATGCTACGTATCGTACGTTTATTTATTATTTTCATGCTACTTCTGTATTTGGCAGGGTAGGCAGAGAGATGAGAGAGTATTTACACACTCCGTTCTGTACTTTCCAGCTATATAGATAATTCTTTGTGGAAATCGAATTGGCAAAATGGCGAGCGTGTTGGACCGACTAGGTCCTCGTGATTTTATAGTATTTATGTAATCTGTTTTTTAGTAATTTTAATTTGTTTTTTTATATTTTCAATGCGCTTAGAACATATTTTTTTAATTGATATTACAAATTGATATTACAAGTAATTTCAATGTATTAAATTGTATACATTGAAATTAGTACACTTGACTTAACGAGACAACTAATTAAGAATTGAGATATATATGCGTTTAAGTTTTTTTCTTCTTTAAGACTATATTCAATATAACAATATATTAATTAGCTAAGTCGATAGAGCCCTAAAAAAATAAGTTGTTGGTCGGATATTCAAATGGCTTTCTTTTCCTGGTCTGATGATAGAAACTGGCGTTGACTTCCGTCACTTAAGGCAGCTGATGAAAATAAAAATATTTTTATATATCTCTGGCCCAGATAGCTAAAATGTGAAGTTTCATTACGTCACTTTATGCACAATATCTAAAATATAATAAAGAGCCTCTGCCTAGATATTCACCCACTTAGGTTACGTCCTCAGGAACTCAGGAACGAACTCCGAATGGGTGCGGAACTCAAACCTGCGCCTTTCGGAAACAGTCCAGGCGCCATAATCTTTAAACCTTACGTTCTATCCAAAAAATATTACCATCTCTGTAGAGAGATTTTTACTCTATTGCCAATTCTATTTATAAAATATTATAACATGTTAAATTAAAATGATATTAATGAACCAACTATGAATAATCATTTTAACGATAATTTTGGCTTCCACGTTTCTTTGTCAAGGCCAAACTTCCTTTCATTGTTTTATTCGTTTTCTACCTTTGATTATTAGTTGATGCTGATTCTGATTTACTTTATCTCAATAGAAATTACACCTTATTAGCCATTCTATAGAGTCTATTCTAACGAAAACATCACAGAACAGATTCGCTTGAGCAAACCTCAGCGCATTTAAGCCTTCAAACATCGTGAAGGATTCAAGTTTTCATTTGCACGATATATTATTTCTTTATGCAATTTTAATGGTTTTGATTGTTTTGTTACAAGAAGGTTACATTTATGTTGTCGTGGGGCAGCGCCTGATTGTAGTGCGTTTGGTTGTGGGTTATTGAACCCTTACACTAGCGGAAACTATTACATTTAAAAAATGTTTTCATTTTCCGGTCTGGCAAGATAAATAAAGCACCGTGTTTTCGCCTCTCGTCTCGATTTCGGGAGGAAACGGGAGGTTGTAGAGAACGGAATGTTTTGGCACATGCTCTCGGACTAGAGAGGACTAAGAGGGACAAAACAATACAAACTTAAAATGAAAGAAAGTTACATTTAAAAATCAAATGTAGTGACATTTGATTTTTATAAATAGACTGTCAAATGTCTATGCTCCTTGCCATACCGCTACCTTGTAAAACTTCTCTATTTAATTTTTTTTTTTTTTTGTATAACTTATTATATGTCCTTAGACAATAAAGAATGACTGCGAAGTGACTTGTTCTCAGCCTACCATATAATGTACGGGGAATGTCAAAAACTAATTTTAATTAAAATATTTGGCACATACATAGATTTTATTAAATATATCTTTGTTTATTTCATTTTTATTTACAACTTATTATTAGAAATTAATTTGAATTAATATTTAAAAGAAATTTGTTTTCCCGATATATTTATACAAAGCGTGACTGAGGCGATCGTGATGCAGTGTGACAGCCTTTGTCTGTATATGCGAAAGTTATATATATTTTTAACACTTTTTAAAGTCGGGTCCTCAAAATGTATTTTCGAATACCAATGTTCTACGCGATTAATCCGGTTAAAAATAGTTTCATTTCAAAATGTGTAATAATCGTGAAAATCAAACAACTTATTACTTTTTAAAGTGTTAATCACACACTTGAAAAAATTGAAAAACATGATATGATGATTATATTTATACATATATGATGATATTGTATATATATATATATATACATATATAGGGGTTTAAAGTATTTTCATTCATATATATATACATATTTATTTCTCTGTTCTGGTGATAAGACAAGGTGTTGCGTTGATTTCATTCACTCAACACACAATGTATCGAACTTGGGTGGAAAGAGAAAAGTGGAGAGATGATTGTCTTAACACTAGGTTCTCTCTGACTACCCTGATATAAAGAAAAATGGGTGAAACTGAAAGTTATACAAAGCGGAACTGTTAAATCCGTCACACGACTTGAATAAAATTCACACGGTCTGATAATTTTTCAAAATAACTTACAGAGGCTTGACACAAACTAAATAAATAAGCAAGCAATAAGATATTTAAGGATGCCAATTTAACGCTATTGAAATTTGCAATTACACTTAAGTCTTAAGTAAACATATATGGCCAGGAACATATTTTTCAACAATAATAATGAATCATCATACAATAAATACTGGTAAATGTCCACGAGCATATTTTTATGGTACACAGTGATACTTATTTATAAGAAGGGCTAAATTAGCTCATTTGTCTGCGCAGGCGCAGGTCGTAATTTGAGATGTCATTTTTTCTTCTTATTGACGGTGTATAAATAATGAGGCATACGTGTTTATGTTTGCACGTGTATAACAATATTAAACTTTAAGCATAAAAGTTTTTTTTTTTAAATAATTGTATTGTATTATAATAAGAAGTACGCAATTTATTTTGTGTGCAAACAAAAAAGAACGTTAAATACCTTTTTGTCAAAATCCCGTATTTTTTTAAATTATACTCTATTCACGCTCTCCTCAATGACATTACTGGACCCAACGCTATTTATTGGTTGTGGCGGGGCAATGATTACATATAAAATCTTTTCATTTCTCCGCTTTGATGCTTTAAACAAAGTACAACGTTGAGTTCAGCCACGCAACACGCACACACACTTGCCTCGAATTTATGCAAAAAGTGGAGAATGGAGTGTCTTGGCATAAGGTTCTCTCTGACTGGGTAGTCAACGTTGGAAACAGAGTACTGGTACAAATCTATACACATAAATCCATACTAATATTATAAATGCGAACGTCTCTGTCTGTCTGTCTATAAGGTCATCACAGCCAAGCCGCTGAACCGATTTTAATTAAGTTTTATATAGAGATCTTAGGATGAACATAAGCGACTCTTTCTCCAACTTTTTTAATTTTACCAAGAAATTCACTATCGAAAAGGCCACTGTAAATACGAAACAGCTACAGTTCACGCGGGCAAAGCCGCGAGCAGGTCTCTAGCCCATGTACATTTGTGACATAGTTTTATTAAGATCAATAAATATTTTAAATGCGGCATAAATCTGACAAGCTGACAAAAGATTTACGATCCGCTAAATAATGGCTCGAGAAGCTTAAAATTTTATATTTCAACCTTATTTATATTATATTATAATGATGTACAATACTTTGATGCCAAAAAATTTATATACCTGAAACTGATTTGAGGACGTTGAGCCGCGAAGCTAAACGCCGCGCTTTGTCTTGTGAGAGCGAGAATATCAAAATAATTTAAACATAAATCATTCCCCCGAGTGGTTATCGAACCTACAACCAAACAAGACATTCAGACGCTGTCCACTACGTAACGATAAACTCATCTAACTTAATAACCTTTGAAACTTTAAAAAGACACAAAAGGTATTCGTGTAATATCGTCGCTATATAAAACATATAGCAAACATTTGAGCTCATTGGCCATTATCTATTTACATCTACAAAGAGGTATCGGCAATTCAATAAACCGGTATAAATGGATCTGTTTTTTTATCCGAGCATTTTGTGCGAACGTGAATGAAACGTTTTTTATGTAAAACGGTGCTGTACTGACTTGTGTTTTCATATAAATATAAATATATATGTACACATATAATACTATTTAGTCTTATATATGTATGTTTTTTTTACAGCTTCACAATCTTTCCCGATTAGTAGGTTAGAGTGCCAAGACACTCCGTTCTCTTTCCACTTTTTGCCTGAATTCCAGACATTGCGTTTTGGCGGAAATTAACGCCACATTTTGTCTTCTAACAGAGGGAAGAAATGAAAATAATTTGAAATAATCATTCCTGTGAGTGCTTCACTTCATTGCATTCGCTGCGCCACAATAGCCTCTTATATATTTAATACAAATAATTACTAAAATAGAACTTATTAAAAAAAATTATATTAACACATTTTTTATAGTTGAAGGTCGTCGTTAAATACCGGACTTTTTTCAACTTGCAATCTAAACAGTGTAACTGTATCGCTTTGTTATCGATCAATCAATCGCCTTCGTGTATTTTCCATACAACCATGACATTGGGGAAGTGATAAGTGCTCAACTTGAAGGTTCAAAACGCCATAACTCAAGAAATGAAGTACCTCCGAACATATGCCACAAACAGAGAGACAGCAAAGAAAACCTTGATAAACTTTCTAATAGAAAATTTATATTTGAAAAAAGAAAAAATTAAGTTAATTTTGATACTATTACTCGTAGTTTAAAAAACTAAGACTAAGTTAATTTTAATACTATTAGTTAAAAAAACTAAGACTAAGCTTAATTTTAATCTTTGTTAGTCGTAAATTAAAAACAATATCACTTCACACAATTCCAATTTATTCCAATTTAATTATTTTTTTAATAAAATGTGATCCTCGTAATGTCTCTCCATTCTACCTCTATCTTTTGTTTTACTTACATTCTATATTAAATAATCGCCAAAATATTTGAAATCAAAGAACAATTATAAAATTACTTGATATGCTAACAATACCAAAAACAATTATAAGAACTTTACTTAAAACAATGGAGAGAAAAATGCTTATTACAATACTAGAAATATTCCGGTGGCCAGTTGAATGTTCTTTTATGTACGTATGTATCTAGCTTTACGCTTTATAAAAATACATATTTAGAAAACATATAAAAAATTGAACGCAGCAGGACTTGAATCCGTGCCTCTTGAAAACCGTTCAAGAGCTCTGACCGCAAAGCCATGCGTTCCACATACAGCTACGTTGAAATTCTTAAGCGCTTATTAAAACTTATATTTGTTGTTAGCATCTCTGTAGAGAGATTTTTACAAATTTCTGCTACTCAAAGATTATTCTACGAACAATTGTTTGACAAGAGAGATTGCTATTTATTGAATGTATAATTTTTTTTTTCCTTTTTTTAAAGTGACACTAAGGAAATTGAAAAAGACATATTTAGAAAACGTATAAAAAAAAACGTTTTTAAAACGTCTTTATCCTTTGTGGGGTAGTCATAGAGGACGGAGCCGGTCCCTGCATACTTTCAACTTCTCGTCTACAGTCATCAACCTCTTAATACACACCCTGAATATTCTGGTTTCTTAGGATAAGCCAGAAAAAATACTGATGACAAATACGACTTAGGTGAATATATAACTAATTAGTAAGTCTCGTTCAACGTTTCCAGCTCCACCATACCTACTAGACATTTCAGAATTCTAGAACATTCTTTATTATTCTAGAACTTAACGCAATACGTTACAGAATTAATATTATATATTGTATTAATATTATATATTATATTAATATTATATAAATAAACACTTCCCTAGTGAAAATCAAAGCCGAAACTCTACAACTCTAAAATGAATGGCTAACAATGATACTATAGAGAGGGGCATCGTATTGAATACTATCACGCATCTCTACACCCGCACACCTGTATAAAGGAATAAGGAAGTTGATTATGAGATATTCCCATTTATTCGCATTGTACCATTCAAGATCTGTCATGTTATACAGCTTAGGTTTGGTTTACATCGTCGTTTCGATATTTCTTTATTTTGTTCTATTCTTTCTCTCTCTTCTCTTTGTTATAATAAACATAACATTTTCGCATTTATTAAAAACCGAAATTTTGACTTCTGTTATACTTTGAGAAAATAACTCAGTCCACTGTCAATTTCTGTATTTTTCATCAATTTTATTTGGACTATTTAGTGTAATACTATATATTCTCCGTAGCGATAAACGCCAAGCTTCTCAACTCAGACAGTAAAATATTGTATAGGTGTTCATTTGAAATATAAACATTATCCAATTTCAAATTGACTTTAAAATGGTCACATTTATTGAGACTTCTCACTTATATTTGTTTAACAACAAAAAGAAGCTTTACTTTTTAAAAAAAATAACCAAAACATATTTCCAAAGGTGTACACCCAACTTAATATCAAGAACGGCCATTTGGCAATCTAGCATGTACATTATTGTGTCTAATGCGTTAATTGGGATTTTCTGGTACACTTTGTTATCTATCTTAGAATTACATACAATTGGATTGAATTGAATTGGATTCCATTGGATTGTCGTTATGCAAAGCTTATTAGTATATTTAAAGTTAAATTCTAAATATCCTTTATTGTTTGAATAAAGCATATTTTTTTACATTTTTTATTTAAATAAAGGATATTTTAACCTTTGCTAGCATTTTAAAATCGTCGAATGAACATAAAGCTACCATCAGCTCGGAAGGCAGTTCTGCTGAGATGAGCAGAAACGCAACAGTTGCTCTTTTGAAATATATAAAAGTTACAATTTGATTATTTAATACATTCGTAGCTAACCGAAACTAAACTCAAATCATATTACTTCCATACATTTTTATTCTTGAATTTCATGCAGTTGCATATCTAACATAAATTGGGGAATTGCATATATATGTTCAAATGTTAGGAACAAGTTTGAACCCACTACTATTATATATAACTATATATAATTCTATTATGTGCTATAATTTTTTAAATATCAACAAATATAAAAATATTGAAATTATTTAATTACTTTTCGCGAAAAACAAATTATAGCAATTGCATCGATCGAGACCATAGTGACGCAGTGGAACAGCATCTGAATGTAATGCGATTGGAGGTGGGATCGAAAATATTTAAGGTAGTCTGGTTATGCCTGCGTGAAGTTCAGCGACTCAACACGGTTCCACCACTCTCTATTTTCGGTGAAAAGTGGTGAAAAAAGTGTTTTGACTCTATTTTATTATTATAAAGTGTATAATTTATAGCTTACTAAGTGTATAAATTACACTTTAAAGTATTATAAAATGAAAAACAGAAAGATGTTTCAAAACGTGGGTGTTACAGCCATATGTATAAAATACGAACTGATTGAAGATTATGTGTGATGGATGTAAATGAGAATTGTTCAAGCCTTGAATAATGTCTTAGGTTATAGTGCCCTTTAGAAGGGACTAATCAGTAAATTGAGAAATATTAAATAACAAGCCGTCTTTTAAGCGACTGGTCTCAGAAATATTATTTGGTAGCAGAAATTTGGTAAAACCCAAAATAGTTGTAATAAGCATGTTAAAATTCCGACGTAGACGTTCTAATACCCAAATATAGAACGTATGGCATAGCGGTCAAATCGCTTGGACTGTATCCAAGAAGCGCGGGTTCGAGTCCCGCTACGCTTAAAATGATATGCGTTTACTAAAAACGTTTCTAAATATTTTGTACATAAATTATTATATTTTAAATTATTTTTCATGCATTCGATATATTTGCCACGAAGAACAGGATAACGAGTTTTCTATCTTTTAGTTCAGCTTCACGCTTTTTCCCGCATAGCGGGGTAGGCAAAGATAACTTAGTTTCTGCCTTAATCCGTGACATTGCATTTTGAGTGGCGGAACTCAACGCCGCTTTTGTCTTGTTACCAGAGCGGAGAAATTAAAACAATTTAAATAAAATCATTCCCCGAGTGGAAATCGAACCCACAACTATCTCGTATACAGTCAGACGATGTCACAATGCTTTGCGATAGCCACCTTATACTTCGGATTGCAATAAAAGTATATTTTTTTTGTTTAATAAAATATTATTTGTAAGTGTTTTTGTGCTATGATTGGTATTGAACTGGCATTATAAATACTGAGTACATTTAAATAAGGGAAATTTGAGAAACGAAAGGTCTTCTCATTGCGTTCTCTTTTGTTTTTTTCTTGCAAAATGTATAATGTAAGATAAATGTGCATGCCACTTCTGTTGTAGCTTTTGCTCTCTGAATAGGCTTTGAGCATTGACTAATGTGTACTAAGTTAGGCGTTATTCACATAAAGCTGTAAAACAATAAGCCTTCATTATTATTGTTTGTAATGTAATTTTTTATACTATATTTAAAGTAACAGGGCATAGTTACTGAACAACGGTTGTAAGATTATTTATAAGAAATAAATGAAACAAATAAATAAACATTATATTAAAAATATGACATCGTTTTGAAAAAGACATATTTAGAAAACGTATAAAAATTGCGTTCACGCAGCATGATTTGAACCCGCCCGCGCTCTTGAAAACCGTTCAAGCGTTCAAATTTTTATACGTTTTCTAAATATATCTTTTTCAATTTCCTTAGTATGGGGATAACACTTTAAAAAATGTAAAAAAAAATGACATCGTTTTTTTATTTATTTTTTTCAGCTTTACCATTTCGTCACATATCATGATATGCAGAGAGCCTAGTGTAAAGACACTCTACTCTCGAATCCGAGACGTTACTATTCAGTGGTGGAACTCAACGCCGCACTTTATATAGTCACCAGAGCGGAGAAATGAAAACAATTTAAACATTGTATTTAAATAAATTGTATTACATATTTATCATACAAAAAAAAACCAAGTATATTCAGTATATTCATGTGAATTAAGCCTTAATATACTTTTATTTAACTTCTACATCACTTCTACACATCGCTATACGTCAAAGTAAATTATTTCTTTTGTTGTATCCGTAAATTGATAGTTGCGAGGTTTGTGGAATAAATGTGTTTATATTGAGCGAAATATCGCTTGAGTTATTTTTTTTTTCAAGCTCCACACTTTTCAACCACTGAACCTAGCCTCAAAACACTCCAATCTACATTTTCGAATTTGAGATAATGTGTGTAAAGTTAGAATCGAACCCACATACAACCAATTGTGTTTTTAGTCAGATATTGCGCCACGGTCTCTTTAGATCAAACTTTTAATTATATTCTTTTATTCTTAATTCAATTCTATTCTATTTTTAATTACAATCTTAAACGGTATCCACAATATTTCAGTGAATTCTTATCGGATTGATAACATATAGCCTCCAGAGCTCATTATTGTGTTTCAAATATATCAAATAGTGGCGCAGTGTTGCAGTGCATTCATACAAACCGAGGTTGCAACAATAGAAGTCGCTTTAAAGCGCTCTCGTACCTGAATCAAAGAGGAAGTTACGTAAGTTATGTAAGTAAATAGCATTTAGTGAACTTAACAGATATGTAAGTCAGCTTTCGTCAACTAGTTATTCTAAACTTAAGTCGTTAAAATGTTGAGTTTGTGAGATTGTGCTTGGAACGTTCTTTGCTTAACTGGGTATTCTTGATCTTGTTAGAAAGTTTTATACTGCAAATGTATGTAGAGTTCACTTTATCTTTTATTTTATTATATTACTTTCATTTCGGGTTTTGTTCAAAGCGAAATAAAGCAATATTTTTTTTAAAAACATTGCGCATTGTGTGGCAAAGTCCGCTCTTTATCTGACCAGATCGTAGCTCAATACATACCGACAGCCAAGTGCTTAATAAATTATTAACATTTCTAGAGCAAAGATTAAAAAAATGCTTGTAAAAATATACCCTAAAGATTGTATGTGTTAAAGCTTCACGCCTTTTCCCGCATAGCCCTGCTATGATATATACACAGAGAGAACCTAACGCCAAAACACTCCGTTTTCCACTCTCCGTGCGGATTCGAGACATTGCGTGTAAAGTTTAACTCAACGCCGCGATTCGTAGAGGAAAAAAAAATACTGACAAATAATTGTTATACTAGTGCTGATCGAACTAACTACCATCGAGTACAGTCAAAACAGTCCACTGTTTGAACATGCTACCCTTATTTGTGCAATAAAATTGCAACATATGGTTATTAAAACAATAGCAAATGTTAATATATTATTATAAAATAGAGTATAAAAGATGACACCCCTACATACGAGCTATTTGGCCGCGGGTGATAAATCGTCATAACAATATACTAGTACACTACAATAATTGGGGTTCTAATAAGAGAGTAAAATAATGAAATATTATAATAAAGGTTTACGATCTTAAGTGTATATATGTGGAAGTATGTAAATAAAAATTCAGACAGTTTCGGACGGCTTACAGATGTTTTTGTTTGCGGCAAGAATTGGGGTTATTGCGTGTTGAGCGGCAGAACTCGCTGCTTTGCCTTTTTATCAGAACGCAGAAATTAAATGAATTTAAATATTTATATAATAACTCCTTCGAATGGTATTCGAACTTCAATCACGTTTACAGCAAGATGCTGTTTCAAAAGAACAAGTTCAACAACAAGTTCTATTATTTAAAAGGTATTTATTGTGCTAGTTATTACACGCTAAGTGACTTATATCAATGTTGGTCTTTAATTTGGAGACATTACTGAATTGGATTTTTATCATAAATACTTTCTCACTCCAGAGCATGATGGCGTCTTACTTCGTTTGTTTGTGTATGTCTTTTATTTAATTAATAATATATTAATTTATAATTTATACATATAGAAAGAACCACAGGATTCTTGATGATTCAAAATTTAAACAATTTTCTTGGGCTCATTGTGACAGCATAAATTCCCTGTCATAAATAAAGCTACCAGCATCGTGACGCAATAAAATAATATCTGGTTTAAATGTGAAGATACGATTTCCACTTTAAATAACTATTGTATTTGTATTAATTAACAATTATATTTTGAAAAACATATTTCTAGAAAATTTGAACGAGGCGCTCTGACCGCTATGCCATGCGGACGCGGACTTAATGGACTGTTTCCCAGAGGCGCGGGTTCGAATCCCGGTGCGTTTCAATTTTTATACGTTTTCTAAAAATATGATATTCAATTTCCTAAGTGTGTGATTAATATTTAAAAAAATGTTAAAAACATTATATTTTAATATCCTCAGCATCTCATGCACATCCTTACACCGCGATTTAGGTGTGAGGATGCGCTTGAGATGCGTAAAGCTAAAAATAAAAAAAATCCAACCGTTATCCAACTAGACTTTAACTAGACTATATATGATAAGACCCATATCATATTAAGTCTAATTGGATATATTGCAGTACAATAAGCAAAATCATAATTTATGTCCAGCACAAAGCAAAATACCGGTACTATAATATTTTCAACGTAAGTGGCAACAAAATAAAGCGGACTGAGAATCTGAAGAGATAATTTCGCCGGTACAGGACCCTACGGCTAGTGTACTGTAAACAAAATAACACAGTGATTACTAGTCAAGATATGATTGCTTTGAGGCTCGAAACGTGAATAGGCCATGGACCTAGGAAACAGCCCTGAGGGACACCCCGGCTCACTTCAATATTGGTTTAGGCTTTGCAATATCATGAAGACTCAATAATATGATTCAGAAATATGGGTTCAGGTGGAAACTATTCCAATTTAGCCTCATGCTAAAACTCCTAACTTTCCTTATATTATAAGGTTAGGTGGTCCGTTATTAGAAATGTTTCGAAGGTGTTTCCGAAATGAGTTTTGGTGACCCTTTGTATGTAAAGGATGTGGCTTTTATAAAATTTTAGATTACATTTAATATTAGACTGGGAATTAGTGGAATTTAAAAATGTTCTTATACTGTTTTGGGTAATGGAACACCATAGCCCTGCAGCACATACTATCGATGCGATACAATCATCTAATAGCTTCAGTTTTCATAATTTTTATAATATTTTATTTTTAATGCATTTATTATTACAGTATAGAATAGAATTTTAAAAGGCATAATTCTTATCAGAACGGTGAAATTCTTGTTGCAAATAATAGGCTTTTCAATACAACTTTCATGAAGCCAATTAAAGTTCACAATTTCACGCCTATTACAAAATCAAAGACGCCGTTACGTAAGTATTTACGACACAGGGATGACAAGAGGTTAATGATATTTTGTTCTGGACGCGAATTAAATTGCGTTTTCATTACAGAAAATACTCTAAAGAAGGTTCTTAATGTCGAAACAATTCTAAAAGCTCTTAAGCTAGCCCTCGCTAATCAATGGGGCTACTGGTGTGAAAGTTTGTTCGGAGAAGCTTTCTTTTACGCCATAAGCTGCATGACTAAAGCTTAAATAAAGTGGTAATTGTAACTTTTATAGAGGCGGCATCGTAAAAACAGATAATGCTATATATGACCAGTGCAGCGTACACTTGCACCTTTAATTAGAATGATTCTGATTTCGTAAGATTCTTAGTCAAGTAATATAAGGACTACTTTCTTTTTATGAAGTTAGAGAGAACTGAGTGTCAAGGCATTACGTTCTCCGCTTTCCTATCGAAACCGGCACGTACCGGGCTATGTGTTTTTGAAGTGAGAACTTCTTTAGGTGCGTCAAGCACTTTTTGTGTGAACAAAAAACATGGAGCTCGCGTCATCCTCACGCAGTATGTCGTAGCATATAATTTGTAGACAATATATCTAGAAACAGATTGATGTTAATAGTTTTGATTTTAACATGTGAAATTACAAAGCTTAATTCTAAAATTCTAAGTTATATTTTCAGCAGCCGTCTCGTAAAACAATGAAATTCCTGCAAAAATAAAAAAAAAATAGGAGAGAAAAGTAGCCTATGCTCCTCCCAATACCCTCAAGTATTTATATATAAAATTTCATCACTATCGGTTAAGTTACATACAGACAGACAGTAGAGTTACTTTCGCATTTATAATATTAAGTATGGATTATTTATTTACTCAAAGCTAAATGTTAAAATACGAGAAACGTGTGAATTCAAAAAAAGGCAACGCAAATCACAATTAGCTTTTAAACATTGACATTTTTATTAAAGTATTCGTGCAACACGCAAACTTACCTCAACAAGGCTGTATATAACTCAATTGAAATTACACGGGATTCTTCAGCTTTACGCTTGACTTATCGAGATGCATTTCGAATAAATCTCGAATCGAGACAATCGACTCACGATCAATGCGCCGGATGAAGGTTTTCGTTTTTTAAAACGTTTGCACGTACGATTTGAATGCCATAGACTTAAGGAACAATTTCGTGTTTGTTTTTTACATTAATAGAAACCATTTAGTGATACGGCCCTCCGGCCTATATTTTTTTTAACTTAGAAATATCACCTAACATCACATTTGATCTAAACAGATTTAAAAAAATACAATAAACATAAATAATTCTAAAATGTGTTTTTATTGAACGGCTTTGAATTTAAATCTAACAAGTTCAAGACTTCTCTCGCATTTTAGCATCTACGTAAAATTATACGCTATAATAACCTAACTTAGCCTATATACGCGATAGTATGTGTATACGATTCTCACTTGTGGGAACTTTTATATATTTATAAAGTCTTTTTCTCCAGTCAAGTCTAAAAAAGATTGTAACGGTAGTGAAAATTTTAATCTGTACATAAAAATACAAAAATACATAAGCTTCTCTTATTCATATGTGAATTGGGTAAAGACAATAAGCTCTACAGATGTCTGTCTCAGAAGTCCAAGCCCGATAGGATTAGATGAAAGCTCAGTAGAAAGCTCGTAAATGGGAAATTGAGTAACATAGCAATGTCTAAGTTTCACTGTTCTGTCCTGCGAAATAATCGTTCTAGAGAGTAGCCGGAACACAGACGAAAATTGTAAAAAATATTATTTTTGTGTATGTTATTTTAACAATATAAACAGACACTCAAATTTTATTTATTTGTATATAAATATATACTGGGCAATGGTAAACATGGGTCATGGCACAGTGGTACAGCTTATAACTGCAAACGCGATGGTTATGGGTTCGGTGTCCATTCGGGGGAATTATTATGTTTAAATTATTTACCTCTTCCCACCCTGGTAAGGTATACTGCGGCGTTGAGTGTCTTGATACTAGGTCTATTTAATACTTATGCTATGAAAGAGATTTTTAGAAAACGTATAAAAAGAATCTAATAATATTTTAGATATACCAAGTGTTTAAATAACCCTTTAAAAATGTAAGTAGCAAAAATTTGTAAAAATTAGACGTACAAAATCAGACTCATACAGAGTTGCTAACAACAAATATGAGTTGTAACAAGCGTATAAGAATTTCGACGTAGCCATATGTAGAACGCATGGCTTAGCGGTCAGAGTTTGGACGGTTGCCAAGAAGCGCGGGTTCGAATCCCTCTGCGTTCAAAGTTTTAAATGTTTTCTAAAAATGTTATCCTATCCAAAGTGTGTAAATAACATTTAAAAATTTTGAAAACTTGTTTCGACAGTTTCCACGACGGAATATTTGATTTCTTTAGTTAATACATAGTTATTTAGTTTATCGCTAATTTAGTTTTTTACTTCTTAATACGTTACAATAAATATTTATATTTTTTAAAGTGTTATTTACACACTTAACTTAATATATAAAAATTAGAGAGATTCAAATTGCAACTTGAACGGTTCCCAAGAGGCTCTGGTTCGAATCCCGCTGCGTGCAAATTTTTATGTTTTCAAAATTTTATATCTGTTAATTTTTGAATACCACTTATTGATAACTAGTTAATCGGCTGAACACTCTTTAGATTATTCTGTGTTAAACATAAATAAATAATATTTATTTTATTTCAATGACAGTAACTAGGGATACATCACTTCGTTATCAATATCTAATAAATATTTTATAAAAAGAACCCTAAATTACTTTGAACCAATAACCATAGTGTACACTTAAATAGTATATACTTATAACTAAAATAATATAAAATTGATCGCTGCCTGTACATGGAAGATATATGAACAAAAATATATTTGTATATATTTGTAAAAAATATGTTTGTCTGTTTATCTGTTTGTTTGTGCACGCTAATCTCAGAAACCGCTTAAGTGATTTGAATGCAATGTATTTTGGTAGGCTTCCTGTAACATTTAGTGTTTATTTCATTACAATCGATTTATAAACAAAAAAGTTACGACCATTTAAGTTATAACTTTAAGCATAGTTTATGATTTAAGTTAGAACGCGAGTGGGCGAAAGAACCAAATAATTTAGTAATGTAGTTTACGCAGGCGAAGCCGCGAGCGGGTCGCTAGTCTTAAATATATATGAAAAAAACGCTACAACGGTGTCAATATATTTCTTTTGAGTGTCCGTTAAAATTTACTTAAGCGTCATAAATGGTCGGAGATCGCAACATTTTAATTGGCAGCTATTATCATTTATGGATACCGAAAATGTTCTCAACGATACATTAATCTAATCTGTCTTGGAACACGACTTATGAATAATTATGTTTTAAAAAGAAACCATAAAAGCTTTTTAAGCTTTTCAATAAGCTCTTTATATCCATTTTATTATATTTGTATATAGGTTATTATGCAGCTTCATGCATTTTCCTGCATAACATGGTAGTCAGGGAGAACCTATTTTGAAAATTTTCATCTAACTGACCAATGTATTCCATATTTTCTCAAAGCGATGAAATATATTATTGTATAACATTATTAGAAAACAATAATACATTTTGAACGCAGCGGGATTCAAACCCGCGCTTTTTGGAAAACGCCCCACGGTTTGGACGGTTTAAAAGAGGCGCGGCTTAGAATCCCGCTGCGTTCATAATTTATATACATTTATAAAAAAAAAAAATTATTTTATTATATATTTGTAAATTAGAATATATCGTATACTTATATGATAACTTTTTCTTTTTCAGCTTCACGCTATATCCCTAACGGACATATCTCTAGTCAGAAAAAATGGAGCGCCGTTTCTTTCGCCTCGTCCAGTCATTAACCTCTTCATAAACACCCTTCAAGGAGACCCATATTATTTATTTTTACATTGAAATAATAATTTTACTAAACGGCCGAATTATTCGACTAAAAAAAAGGTCGACTTATGATATGTCCTTAATTTCTTAAATAGACTCAATTGTCGCGATAATTCACGAATTTCGTCTTAACGAAGCGTGCAACCGCAATTTTGTCGGCCATTACTGTTATCTGATGCGCGTACGATCGATGCCGTTACTAAAATATTTAAAATGTTTCGAAATTTGATGCCTGAAATTGGTGGCGCGTCGGGCAGTAAACGCGATTGGTCGTGGGTTTGATTCCCATTCGAAGGATTGGTTATATTGTGTTTACTTTTTAGTTTTTGGTAAGACGAGGCGGCGTTGAGTTCCGCTACTCAACACGCAATGTCTCAGATTCAGTTACATGTTCTTCGTTTTTCATATAAATTAAATACATTTCACGTACAATGGCGGAACTCAACTCCGCGCTTTGTCATACCACAGCTTAGAAATATAAATAATTGAAACATAATCATTTTTCTGATTGGGAATCGAGCCCGCTACTGTCACATTTACAGTCAGGCACTGTGAACTGCGCCACGATAGCCTCAAAAAATAGTAGACAAAAATAACTCAACTATAAAAGTTAAGTTTAATTAAGCTCTAAGTATATACACAAAGACAAGCTTTTAAGTCGTCAAATGATAGAAATTAGAGATGTTTAGATAGAATCTAAATTATAGCAAACATGACATAACAATTTATTGTGAGTACACAGAGTTCTTACTTAAATACTGGAAGTGAAACATTGAAAGGATTTGAAGCCACGATATCAGCGTTCAAATAGAGCTAACACAACAACCCCATTACATCAATTGTGTTTATAGTTTTACTGTTAAATTTTAAACATTTATTATTTACATTTCAAAAGGAAAATTACAACATATATATTGAAAAGTGATGGATTTAGTGACGAATCACTCACTTACCATCTTGACTTGGGTCAAGATTGGTGTACATTCGTAAAATTTGAAAAAATCCCATAAAGGTATTGAAAAATACATATTTAGAAAACGTATAAAAATTTGAACGCAGCGGGATTTGACCCCGCGCCTCTTGAAAACCGTTCTTGAAAACCGTTCGAGCGCTCTGACCGCTAAGCCATGCGTTCTACATCCAGCTACGTTGAAATTCTTATACGCTTATTACAACTTATATTTATTGTTAGCATCTCTGTAGAGAAAGATTATTCTACGACCAATCGTTTGGCAAGAGAGAATGCTATTTATAAAATTAAATATATGTTTCTTAACAATATTTTTTAAAAAACCATAAAGGTATTTTCTAGAGCTCTATAGCCATGTACCGGGGTTGGGAAGATTAATTGAATGTTATTGAATTAGGATCACGCCCCACAACACACAACCGGTATTTATAGCCGGTGGAAATGTAAAACATGTGATATTTTATATATAAATATATATATATATATATTATTTTTAACGTATAATTCCAACGTTCACTGTGGCTATTGTAGCGCAATGGGACAGCACCGACTTCGTGATTGGTTGTGGGTTCGATTCGTATTCGAAGGAATTATAATATATTCAAAATACTTTAATTTCTTTGCTCTGATACCTAAACAAGGCGCGGTATTGAGTGCCGCCACTCAACATGCATAGGCTCGAAATAATCATCTTCAGGCAGAAAGGCAGAAATTATACGGACGGAGTAATATGTAATATGACATATTTAATGGAGAAGCCACTTCTTCTCCATCCATATATATATATCCGGCAATATTTTTCATAATAACACTTTAGAAGTACTATTTATTTACAATTAATTAACTTAATAAAATAAATATTTCACATGCTTCTTTGTGTTTGACACATATTTTTTATAATATTCAATCTAATAATATATAAATATAATTATATAAAATTAATTCCGCTGTTTTTTTATTTTTTCTAAATGTCAAAAAAGTGAAGAACGATGAAACTCATTATTGGTTAGAGGGAACCAATAATGAGTTTATCTGATATAATGTAGAAGAAAAAATATTTAGTCACCTTTTTTAGTGATTCCTTAGCTTATGTACTTATATAATATGTTATATACCTAAATAACCCTCAAAACCCTCGAAATCTATACATATAATACAATTTTAAGTAATCGCTGTCTGTACATGGAAGATATATAGATAGACAACAAATATTATTGCGGACATTTATCAATGTAATGTAATTGAACCAGAAACAATGATTTTTAACTTTCTTTTCTGTTTCTCTGTGCGTTTGTGCACGCTAATTGCAGAAACAGCTTAACCGATTTAAATGCAGTTTTAACTATTGTATTTTGGAAATTTTCCTTAACATTAATTATTTCATTACAATAGGTTCATAAATTAAAAAAAATCAACCATATAATTGTGGTTTAATTGAGAACGAGGGTCTCACTTCAATCACAATAAACACAAAATAGCTTAGCCGTGTAGTTTATACAGGCAAAGCCGCGAGCGGGTCGCTAGTTACAAATATATTTAAAAAAATATATTTTCTCATATGGAGTGGCCAATATTCTTTGTGGAGTATCCGAATGTCGTTTTATAATATTTACACATATTTTGATATCGGTTTTTGTTTTGTGATTGGTTTTTGTTTATTGACGCTTGTTGCAATATCAAACATTTGGCTTTAGTTTTGCTGTTATTTTTTTAGCTACAAGCTTTTTGTCGCTTGGCAGCGCAGAGAGAATATAGTGTCAAGGCACTACGTTCTCCATTTTCCGCCTGAATTCAATACATTGCATGTTGAATGAGTGGGAATCGATTATAAATCTAATGGCATTTCAGTCAGACGCCGTTCCACTGTGCCACGTTGCTATAATGGATGTTTAAGTTTAAGAATCATTTATGTATAGATATTTTGAAATAGAAGTTTTAAATTTCACGAAATTTATGAAAACTTTTCATCATATTTCAGTAATTTCTATCCCTAGCGGGTAGTCAAAGAAAACGGATAGAAGAAACTAAGGTCCCTGCGTTCGTTCATCTCGCCCACTGCCATCATTGTCATCAACCTCTTAATACTCACCCTCCGAGGAGTCCTCATGCTTTTCACGAGACGTTCCTCCAGTAGCATCGATACTGTGTTCTTAAAGGTCAACAGAAATCTCTTCCAGCATCTCGTTAGTCATTATGGTCTTATGGCTATAGGATGAAATTTCGGCCAAGGGGATTATTTATATTTGTAATAAATATCATTTAATCTGTTAGTAAAATCAGAGTGTTTAGTTCAATCTGGAAGGATATAATAAAATTAGGTGAACACTACGGTGTATGTACGAGTGTTTAAACACTAAGTTTGTTTACTGGAGTGTAAAAGCAAAAAAAGAACAACTCTCCATACATTTTTTTAACATTTTTTAAAGTGTTATTCCCATGCTAAGGAAATTGAAAAAGACATATTTAGAAAACGTATAAAAATTTGAACGCAGCGGGATTTGAACCCGACCCGATTCAACGTAGCTGGATGTAGAACGCATGGCTTAGCGGTCAGAGCTCTTGAACCTTTAGTCAAGAGGCGCGGGTTCAAATCCCGCTACGTTAAAAATTTTATACGTTTTCTAAATGTCTTTTTCAACTCTCCATACATTTATCCAATTAAAGTTTCTTGCAGTGATTTCGTATTAAGGTGCTGACACGCTAATAGTCAACACTGACGCATATTTAATTCATTCCCTATTGAAATTATACGCAACTACTGATTTATATCGCAAAATGAGCTTATGAATATTTATCGTGTCGATTTTGCACTTGACTTGCAAGAAAATGAGAATGCTCAATTTACTTAATTTATACCGCTTAAGCTTCATAGCAAGCACTTGGGGCGTGTATAGAGGATCGGTGACCCAGTTTTAAGATAATTTGTTAAAACCTCATACAATATCGCCGCCACTGTGGTCCAGTGCCTGTCTGTCTATATACACGATAGTTGTAGGTTCTAATAGGAGATTATTTAAATGGTTGTAACTCCTATTGGAACCCCAATAGGAGTTTCTTTTTAAATGTGAATTACACACTTAGGAAATTGAAAAAACATAACTTTAGAAAACGTATAAAAATTAGAACCCGCGCTTCTGGTTTACCGTCCAAGCGTTCTTACCGCTAAGCCATACGTTCTACATCCAGCTGCAGGTATACCATCAGGCGCGGGTTTGAATTCCGCGGCGTTCAAATTTTTATACGTTTTCTAAAAATATGTTTTTCTATTGGAGAAATTTAAAATTTAAACTAATTTTATGGCTTTGGCGGTGTGGTTAGAAAACCTAGTTCCATAACCTAATATGCAATGTATCTGAAATGAATGAACGAATGCTCAGAAAAGGCAAAACGTAAAGTTCAATTCCACTACTCAACGGAAAATGGAGTGTCTTGACAATCCATAAAAGTAATATTAATATAATAAGTCCGAAAGTTATTCTATTTAGAAAAACTCGTCGAATATAGCGAAATTTTCGAACCATATAATTTCAAATACTAATCCCCCGAACAAGTATTGAACCTATAACTATTACGGGCACTGTGCTGTAGCTGTGTTAATAGCTTAAATTATTCTTGAATATAATATATATGAAAATGCATAAACTGTAATATTCTGTCCAGGTGTCTTTGGACAGCGTTGTATATCGCCGCGACGTCTCAGAGGGGAGCCAATAGGGTATGGTCTAAATATTTCAAATGTAAAGTAAGTTAATTTACAATCATAGCCATACTGGCGTAGTGGGTCAGCGTCTATACTAACTGTAAACGTCAAAAATAGTTTGTGGATTCGATTCCCACTCGGAGGAAAGATTTTATTTTAAATATTTTCACTCTGCTACCTAATACAAAGCGCAGCGATGAGTTCTGACACTCAACACGCAACATCTCGATTTCGGGTTGTATGAAAAAATATTATATTAGTGTGAGAGCGTAGTGACTGTAAACTTGGTAGATTCGATTTCCACTAAAGGGGAATGATTATGCTTAAATTATTTCATCTCTTTGCACTGATAAGATTTCTGGTAAGTTGATTTCAGCCATTGAACACGTAATGTGCCATATTTGTGCGGAAAGTGGAGAACACAATATTCTCTCTGACTACCACCAAAAGAGGGAGGCTTAAAGAAAACTTATAAGCTCTTTATTACCTTTGCAGCTCAATTTGAAAGCATATATCCTTGTCCGATAGAGCTGAATTTTTTCATACACGTTTACTTTGGATAACAGTTCACGGTTAGCTGTGTGACGTCATTCACAACCCAACATGGTGGACCATCCAAGATGGCGGATTAGTTATTTTAAATGCACTCCTACAATATAGATGAAGGAGCTTATTGAGAATAATTCGAAAAATGTTGCTTTTGACAATAAAATTTTTAACGTTGAATTTATTAAATATAAAAGGGACAACGTTTTGTGATTGATAATATATACATTTTGCTTCTTTCTCTTTAATTCTAACAAACTATGTTTCATTAACTTCCGAGTAAAAGCATCGATAAATAAACAAAATCTCGCTTAGGCTATCTTTATTTTTAAAACGTCGAATTTGTCCCAATATTAAATTAAATGACATTTAAATGACATATAAATGACACTGATTAATAAATGACAAAAATATTTCTCTATAAAATTCTACATTTTTATATTAAACTTTATTTAACCCGCTCATACTTATCTCTTAGATCTTCATAAAAGAGCGATGACAGGAAGACAAATTAATACTCGCGACACATGCGTGCTCCGCATTAGATAGGATTAAAATAACAAAAACAACTAAATGTAATTAAACCGGTATTTTATAATCGTCTGTCCGTACGTTATTATTTGTTAAATAGTATATTCGTATAGTTGAAAGGTTCTTGATTCTATGCGATGGTTGTGGGTTCGAATTCAAATTGGGAAAAATTTTATATACAAAACAAGGGAAGAGATTGCTCCGGATATAAGACCTTTCTGTAGAAATAACTTAATAAATTCAATGCTCCCAAATAGATATTTCATATATATATTAGTACCAGAGCAGATAAATGAGAACTATTAAAATATAATCATTCCTCCGAGTAGAGATCGAACCCACACCTAATAGAGTATACAGTAAGTTGTCCCACTGCGCCATTATGGCCTTTAATAATTAGAATATAGAGCACAATTAACAATCACAATCGCCTTTATAAATGCTAGTTTCATTAATGAATTATTTATAATTTCTATAATTATTAAATGCGAACTTATAATAGCTTGTCGTTTATGCTAATTAAACATTGAAGCATATTATAGAAACCGACATGAAGGTGTTATAATATATAGTTATTTGTGAATCGCATTTGATAAAAGCCATCGTGCCGCTGTGGAAAAGTGTCGGATTTGTTGCGGGTTCGATTCCCACTCGAGGCAATAATTATATTTTAATTTTTTTTTTAGTTTTTCGCTCTGATTCCTAATAGAGCGCGGAGTTGAGTTCCGCCAACACGTACGTCTCGATTTCAGGTGAGAAAATAGAAAACGGAGTGCTTTGACCTTGACTACCATGCTATGCAGGAAAAAGCGTGAAGCTGACAAGTAAAATTGATACTTTATTTTTTTTATTTTGATGTAATAATTAATACCAAATTACAGATTATATAGTATAAACGAGTAAAAAATCGCTAGCGCTAAATTTACTGCATGGTTAGGTATATATATGTATATATACAGTTCCATACGAATTTCCGATATATTAGAACTCAGTTCTCTACTTTCCTTATTATTTAAATTATAATATTATGATAAGCGGTGGAACTCACCACTCTCCGCCACTCTCTTTCCAATTAACTAAATCTAAATATTTTCAATATATATTTTTATACAAGTGGGAATTGAAGCCACAAATATCGAGTCAACCTACAAACTGCCCAACTACACCACAATGGTGCAATTTAGCTGATCCTAATTTGTTGTAAGAAAAAACACAGTTAAAATCTTTCTCCGAAATAATTTCAAGTCTAAGGAGCGATGTATTGCAATTTTTGAATGCATTTCTTCAACCGTGGTCAAATATTATGGTCCCTTAATAACAAGTTATACAAAATTTAAGCAATTAGGGTTGGTAATGACGCAGTGGTCACGTCACGGTCGTGGTTTCGAAAGTAGCTTCTAAGATTATTTAGATGCATCATGTTATATATAGAGGAAAAAGAAAAAAAAACAATAATTCAAAAATATATTTCCTCGTATCAGACAGACAAATTAGATTTGCAAAATTTTCTCATATAGTTTGTTTGATAAATAAATACAGGTGCAGATAATTTTGTTACAAGTAGAAAGATAATAAAACGGAGAAATATATCATCAAGTTTGCTTTGTGAAAATGTGTACAATATATATACTATCATATGATTATATTTAAAAGTACAGAAGTGCTATAACCAAACATAGAATATTTAATTATTATTAATAGTAGAAGAAGGAGAATTTTGCTACCAAGTTTTCTTTGTATTTATGAAATGAAATAAAATAAAAAATATATAATCATAACTGCGAGTGGAATCGTACCCACAACCAATCACGTTTGCACTCACATGCGGCCACACTGCCATTCACTCTTTAGATTTATTCTAAATAGTATGTCGACAACCCTATATCACATAATGAGTACAGTAATTATCCGCCATCTTGTTCAGTCATTTGAAAATGACAAATGAGGTTGTAATTGCATCGATTTGTTTATTTTTATATATATACGTCCAGTAAAAAATGGATAATTCGATTTAACTTTAGCCCTTGCCGTTTCAACTTGAACTGCACTCAAGGATTAGAAACTAATCAGTATCTAAATCATATGGGATCGGTAAAAGTCTTTATGAAAGTACTGTTTTAATGTATGAATAAGTATAAGTTTAGTTTAATGTCTTCAAATATGTAAACCACATTCATATGTGCGTTTGGTCATCCAAATAAGACGAAATATGGCCGATTCATATTTCAATATTTTTTCTGTTATTTTAACAAATTGATGTCCATTAAATGTGGATATTTTAAAATATCGCAAAAATAATTCATTACATATTAATTTCACTTAAAATACGTACATATGTCATCGTGGCGCAGTGGAACAGCGTTTGACTGTAAACGAGATTGGTTGTGGGTCCGATTCCTTTTCGGGGAAATGTTTTAAATTATTTTAATTTTTGTTTTGGCACTTAAGATAAAACGAGGCGTTGAATACCACTACTTAACACGCATTTCAGATTAGCGCGGAAAGTGAAGACCATACTGTCTTGAAACTAGGTTCTCTCTGGCTATCCGGCTATAAAATATAAAAGAATGAATTTAATTTTTTGCAATTATCAATCTTTTATAATTTAAAACAAACAATTTTTTTATCAGAATTTTTTAAAATTTGCATCAAGTTTTAAGATAATTTGTTGGTTTTCGCTTAGCTTATTACAAACTCTACCAAAGATCCGTGTTATAGAATTAAATTACTATGATTTAGACGCACTTAAGCTCACGCAAATAGCATTATCTTTGAAAGTTCCCACGGACATTCTCGTAAGCATGCGTGTTTCATATTGTCTATGACCATAGCTTGTTTACTTGAAGATTGTTTTAGTGTTCAAGCTTTTTGAATAACATTATATATACATTATATAATTATATAAAATTATATATATATGTATGTAATTTGAAATCTGTGGTCACAGGTAGACTCTACCTAACCAAAATTATACACGTTTAATCCGGTTAAAATAGTTTCATTTCAAAATGTGTAATAATCGCGAAAATCAAAGAACTTATTATATATATGTAACGAGAAGTTCAACAAATATTAATAAAATATTTATTTCTTTACGCATCTCAGAAAGTTACATAACTCGGAGCAAAAATTTGACGCTCCGTTGTCCACTCCCTTTTATATACACATTGTATTATATATATTTTATTTTATTATCTTGAATGGTAAAATGGCTCACTTTATATAACATGCTACCTGTGTTAATTTTCTCTCTAGCGAGAGTCAAACCTACAACATGAACAAGCCGGCATTAACGCTGCTTGGGTCAAATGGCGTGAGGTCACAGGTGGTCTGCGATCGCAGTTCCACTCAAATAGAAGGGACTAATACAGGAGAGCATAATCGACCGGGTTCTCTTATAAGGCAGCGAATATTGGCTAGCACTGTCTTGGCACACTCATGAAGATGCTGAAGTGGATGTATGCCGTAACGCGGTCTGGCCGTATACGTTAGACATTCGTCCGAAGTTCTCTTAGAGTCCGTGAAGTAGCGGACAAGCTCCAAGAGCTCACCTGAGATAGTATGGCAACGTTGCGCGTCCGCCTATGCACTATGTCGGAAGAATATGCCTTGATATATCTGTCCCTGGAATAAGACCTCCCGGACGCCCTAGGACGTGATGGCTGGATGTCATGAAGCGGAATATGAGTGCCAATGGACTGACCACTGACGATGTTGAAGACCATGTAAAGTGGAGGCTTAAGTTGGAAAGCCGACCCTGGCTAATGCTGGGATAGTTATTAGGAAGAAGAAGAGAAGCCACTTGTACCACGCTACTTAACAATAAAATAAACAATATCCTTATATTTAAATTATTGCTATTTTATATAAAATTTACAAAGCTTTAAGCGGCGGTTCAGTTTGGCGACTCAACGTGTAATGTCTAGTTTTGTGGCGGAGAGTGGAGAAGCTGATAAATATTTAAGCTTTGGTTATTTCAAAGGACACAAAATATCAAAATATATAATTTCGAAGCAAACTTGATGAAGTATAAGGGCACCTACCCAGCTTCATGATATCTTCAATTATTCTATACATAGAAGAACGAAGTAAACAGAATGGACAGAATTATGAAAATCAATTGTAATTCTGAGTTTGTGAACATTTATAAATGTTTAATATAGAATGAACCTGAATTAAAATATTATTAATATAATATTATATATATATATATATACTCAGTCTGGTCGTTTTTAAAGTCTTTATAAAGCTTGTGTTAGTGTAACCCACAGAGGCATGTATAGATGAAGCAAAAGTGAAATACTAAGATAATCCAAAAAAAAAAAAAGTTTATGGGAATTATAATAAAAATTAAAAAATAAATAATAAAATCGGTTGCTACTATACTCGTATTGTAACACCAGATTTTCACTGTTTACGCGTTTGAAGACAAATATGAATAATATTAATAAAGTATCCAGCTTTGCATTAAACCAATGAGGCCATAGTGGCGCAGTGAGTCTAGGTAACAATAACAATAACAACCGTAACCAATCACGTCACTTTCATTCCCATTTGGAGGAATAATTGTAAAATTATTATCATTTTTCCGCTCTTGAAAGACAAAGCTCGGCGTTCAGTTCCGCCACTCACCAATGTCTTGCTTTCTGGCAGAAAGTGGAAAACGGAGTGTTTGTTTAGTTTGACATTAGATACTCTCTGACTTCTCTGCTAAGCTTTTGCTTGCTAAAAATGGGGAAGCTGAAATAAAACGATAAATCAATTCTGATGGCCCTTCCATTCACATTGTGCGTATCGTAAATACTAACAAAGTATGTAGACTGCGCCAAGCTTATCAACAATTTAATCAAACGACCACTCGCTTTATGTTTCTGTCCGCGATGTTTGTGCAGATACTAATGAGTACAAACAGCACAATATGTTAAGTATAAGAATGTTTTAAAACATATTTAGAAAACGTATAAAAAATTGAACGCAGCGGAATTTGAACCCGCGCCTCTTGAAAACCGTTCAAGGAACGCATAATTTAGCGGTCAGAGCACTTGTACACAAACTCCTTAGTGTGTATATAATAATAACACTTTAAAAAATGTTAAAAAAATATATAAGAAGAGATTTTTTTTTAATTACTTAAATACATACTAAAAAAATTAAAAGCAAATGTCTCTGTCTGTCTGTCTGTGACGATATCACGGCCAAACCGCTGAACCGATTATGCTGAAATTTTATCTTGGAATAACATAAGCTTTCTCCAAATTTTTAGTTTTTCTAGAAATTTTATTGTTACTTTGATTGTTGAAAATACAAAACAACTAAGCCGTGAGCGGGTCGCTAGTTACTAATCTAAGAAACGAAGTAATATGTTTGTAGCGCAATTGGGACATTCCTGCCTGGTAGCCGGCGGTTAGATTTTCACTCGGGGTAATATTTGGCATTTATAATTATTTTCTTCTCAGTTAGACAAAGTACCTACGATTCTGGACGAGTTCTGAAATTCGTAATGTTTTTAGTTGAACGATGGGTTTAGGTTTTCGCTTTCTACTGTAAAATACAAGTCTTGCAAAGATAATAAATGCTAAAGCTACTCGTTTTAATGTACTGTCTCAGTGTAAGTGTTATACTGAAAGTTAGTTTTCCTTACTTTAAAAGCATAATTAATTATACTTGGGATGAACATTTTTTCCAGGAATTTCATTGTATTACGAAAAGGGCGTTGAAAATAGGAAACAATTATAGATTACGAAGCCGCGAGTGGGTCGCTAGTAATTTATACTTTTCTAACTTCATGTATATATCATGATTAGAGGCCCTTCTTCACTCTCCGCTAATTTCAGAGATATTGTGATACAGTTTGTCAGTTTTAATATATTTGCCTAATTATGTTTCTTCTTCTTTTTCGGCTGAAATCGAGATAGTGTGTGTTGAGTGGCGGAACTCAACACCATCGCCGTCTTAGGTACTAGAGCGGTGAAATTAACATATTTAAATCCCGTTTATAGTCAGACGCTGTCCCACTGAGCCACTAGGCCTCTAACCTAGTAATACACAAAAAACACGTAAAAATTAAAAAACAGTAAAATATATTGAAATATCACAAAGAGTCAAATAAATCATAGAAACGACACATCACAAATAGAAAGCACATAACACAAATCCTAAATAAGATAAGACACATAAATAACAAAGGCATTTTAACGCTCACACGCGCGTTATCGCGGCAATTAATCGCTACACGCGTTTATCGCGCGACAAATCGGTACAAGGGCTTTATGATTTCATTCTTTTGATACGACTTGACGGTTACCAAAGTGAATTATGTCAGGTGTTTGATCAAGGAGACCGCTCCTTTCGTTTTATTCAAAGAATTAAGGATTTGGAGCAGACATTTATGTATAAAACGTAAAAATTAATGTACATATATTATATATGTATGGTAAAATTTTTCCAAGCTGTTGATATTTGGTGATTCACGCTTTTTTTGGCATGACAAAGTAGAAAGAGAAAGAACCTAGTGTTATACACTTCGTTTTCCACTTTAGTCCAAACTCAAGACATTAAGTGTTAAATTGCGTAACTAAAACGCCGCGATCTGTTTTTCCACAGTTTTGGTAAAGGGAGAAGCATGGGGCATAATATATATTTTCATTTTTAAAACATTTTCAAGCAAGGCAAATTTCTTCGCTAATTTAATGTTTCCAATTAGAGGTGTATTTTATCTATATCTGTTTTATTACGTTCATATTTGCCAACATTTAAATGATTAATATAAAAATGTCTGTTTAACAGTTAGTAAATATTCACGTAACTATGCTTATAGGCAATAAAAAAAATATAATTATTTTTTTTTCTATGCATACATAACATATTGCAATCATCCATAATGCCTAAAAATATGTTTTTCAATATTTTTTATATAAAGTGTGTGAAAAACACTTTGAAAATAAATATTAAAAATATACCTATACAAAATATTAGGATAACCTATACAAAATATTTAAAAAAATTCAGGATATTTTTCAAATTATTCACTTTATAAAACATCAAAAATATAAAAAAGCTAAACTGTTACGTTCTAATAATCGTATAAGGCCCTTTCCGCATTTTACAATTACATTAGAATTGCAAGTTTCCTTTTATAGAAAAGATTTATTTGCACTAGATTATACTCATATTTATTGACTGTGACACATTTCTACAGATGACATAAAACAAAGTGTAATAGACAATAGGTAGTTAAATGTAGGATCTACACACTTGTTACATCTTTGACAAATGAAAATTATATTCAAGGTATAACTTTTTTTTTATTTATCAATTTCTCGATGATCAAGACTCTCCATTTAATTTCCAAAGTGTTCGTCATGTACAAAATAGAAAAACAAATTCTTACCACTTGTTTATATTTATTCAGGGGTTGTATTTAGCTTTTTAAAAGAAAATAATTTCTATTGTAAACAGCTGTCTAATTTTAAATGAAATTGATTTAGCCGTATATCTTAAGTAAATGAAAAGAAAAAAATTATCATTAAATTAGACAATTTTCACAAATTAAAATGAAAATATATGGCATATTTTGTGTTGATTTTAAAACTCAAATAATCACAATTTATTTAATGCATTAGGTTTCTGCGTCGATATCACAACTGCATAAAGATAGAAATATGCACTTATAATACCTATAACAGGTTTCCTATAAAAAAGATGAATAAATAAAAAAAACTAACAAAAAGACATATTTAGAAAACGATAAAAAAAATTGAACGCAGCGCGATTTGAACCGCCTCTTGAAACCCGTTCAAGCTGCGTTCAAATTTTTATACATTTTCTAAATATGTTATTTTCTATTTCCTTAGCGTGCGAATAACACTTTAAAAATGTAAAAAAAAAAACTAACAAGTCGACTTAAAGGTGTTTAAGTAGACTTGTTAGCGTATCTAGCCTTTATAAACAACGCCAATAAAATCGAGCGAGTCAGTTGTCTGCATTTGTTACTCTAAAATTTATTATCACGTGAAACAAAATTCCTGACTCCACAAACAAGCTAAAGATGTCGTAAATTAATTTACTATATGCAAGCTTTCCTCAATACCTCATTTTTAATTTATATCTGCCGATAATTTATATATGAAGATTTCTTTATAACACTACTAGTGCACGATTTCTATTTATTGTGTATTTTGTCAAGCTTTAATTAGATTCCATCGTGGTGCAGTGGGAGAGGAACTAATTCCAAACGCGATTGATTGTGGGTTTGATCCTCACTCGAAGAAATGGTTATATTTCAATTATTTCTATTTCTTTGATCATTAGGACTTAGGTACAAAGTGCGGCGTTGAGTTCCAGCACTCAGCATACATACATGTGTATTTTGTCAAAATTTAATTAGAGGCCATTGTGGCGCAGTGGGAGAAGAACTAATTCGGAACGCGATTGATTGTGGGTTTGATCCCCACTCGAAGAAATGGTTATATTTCAATTATTTCCATTTCATCATTAGTACTTAGGTAGAAAATGCGGCGTTGAGTTCCAGCACTCCCCATTCATATAATGTATCGACTTCCGGCGGAATGTGAAGTACTGACAACGGTTCTAGTCACTTGGTTCTTTCTAACTATCATGCTATGCGAGGAAAATATGAAGCTGATAGAAAAATATTTTAATTAATTTTATAACGGTATTATCGGTATTTCGACGAACTCTAGTGTAATACTTAGTTTCAGTAACTGAACAAAAACAGCAATTGTATGAACATTGGCCAAACAATGTCAACAATTTGAAGATTGTTATTTACTATATAAAATATGTTAGAAGATATCTTTGATCCGATCACAGCTCTACCATCAAAGAGACTATTTCGAACCGATTGATCGATTAGTTACAGAAGTCCCGGCTCTACTTCAATGTTCATAGTCAGAGTGCATATAATTTCAATTTTGATTTATAATAATGTTGGTTGTGGATTTTTTTTTAAGTGTAAAATGTGTTATTGTAATTATATTACAATTATAAATATATTAAAATATATTAGTTTTTCCTTTTTCTTAGATTGAGAGTGTGCTCTTGGTACTGAAATCCAATACAATGTCTTTTAATCTATTCTCTATGTTACGATAGTAGAATTAAACTGTAAAGAGTAAAAGTTATTCATTAATTATATTGTTAAAAAAAGGAAGGGAAAACATAACCTTGCCGAGGTTCATATGTTAAACAATAAATAAAAATAAATTACCCGCGCTTTCCGCATTCACACTCTGTAGGTACAGATAAAAATAAAATTGAATATGTCATTTATTATGTCAAATGGTCGCAACATAAAAGAGGTTTTATACGAAAAAAGTCAATTCGACATTCGGTCAATGGTAATGTTTATGTGGTCGAAATAAAAATTATATTTATATCAGAACAATCTCGACAGGAATGACAGCGTGAGGAGAAAATAAAAAAGTTCTTTTAGCGAAAACCTTGTGTATGACATTCATTATCTTATTTTATCTGTTACAATTAATCAAAATCAAAACACTTGAAGTGTCATTATTGTGTTCAATTACTTGGAATATTTATCAATAATATATAAAATGGTTCCGGCATTATTTCAATTATGACACAAGTTTTTTTTTTATAATTCATATTTTTTTATGGCTCTATGACAATCTTTATATCTAAGAAAATCATTAGTTTATACATACATATATTGAGCCTATAGTGATGCAATGGTCTTTACGACCATATTTAGTGAAATTATATATATTAAAAAATAAATAGTTGATGTAATAACTGGACAATTATATACAACAGTATACAGCTGCACACTTTTTTCCGCATACTAGAGTAGTCAGAGAATGAAGTTCAACCTAGTGTCAAGACACTTCGTTCTGCACTTTCCGCCCGCATTCGACATATTTGGTGTGGAGTCGCGACCACAAAGCTGGCTTTGTCTTGTTCATCAGATCGGAGAAACATAGAGGATCGAACCCACGACCAATCACGTTCACAGGCAGACGCTGTCACACCACTTACGACGCACTATTATAATTATTTATTATATACAGTGTTTTTTTTACATTTTTTAAATTATTATTCGCACACTTAGGAAATTGAAAAACACATATTGAGAAAACGTATAAAAATTTGAACGCAAAGTGATTTGAAGCCACGCCTCTTGGAAATCTAAGCGATCTGACCGCCAATCCATTCAACGCATTCAATTTCATTTCCTAATTGTGATTAACACTTTAAAAAATGTTAAAAATAGTATTTTTATTTTGACTTTAAATAGACAATAAAATTGTATTGATTTATTTAGTATAAGTATATTATCATTCTAGCAAAAAAAAAATAAGTCTTAGATAGAAACAGAGGTTGCAGATAAAATTTATAGTCTATTCGACAAATATTTGCCTCACACAGAGATCGAACTGGAGACCTCCCAGGTACTTTTTTCATTTACAAATAAAAATAAATATATTTTATAAATACTTACATTCATAAATCATTACTTATATTATAAAGGTTGTGTTATCATAAAACTTTATTATACACATTATTTTTTATATGTTCCTCCACAAAGAGGCTGTGAGACGTTAGGGAACTGTTTTCATGAAGTTTATCATTAAATTGATCGTTATCAATTTGATGAATTTGCATCGTCCTTTATTATGAATTATTCTTTAAATAGCAATAGCAAGAGACCATTGTGGCGCAGTGTAAATGTGATGGTTGCGAGTTCGAATCGCTCGGCGAAATTATTATATGTAAATTATAGTCAGTTCCTTGTTCTAATATGATAAAGCGTGGCTAAATCTCGAAGTCAGGCGCAAAACGGAGAACGGACGGTCTTTCTACTAACTAACTAAACTAAACTAGGTTCTCTCCGCTTACCCAGCTATACGGCATAAAGCATCAAGAATTATGTTTTTCTTACACTAATAATACAATTTAAGGAGTTTTTACGCGAACTTTATTCGTCCTGGCCAGGATATTAGTTTCATGCTATGAAATATTGTATTGGCATCGAAGTCGGACGCTTGTGCCAATTTTCAAGCAAATTAGAAGAAGTGGATCCAAATAGCGTTACATGATTTTCTTATTGATTGTTATATATATAGATACGGGGTTAAGCTAATAAATTGTTTGTACATGAATTGGTTGTGGGTTCGATTCCCAGAGGAGAAGATTAAAAAATATATGTAAAAGTATTTAACATAATGTGTTGAACCTATGGACTCTTTGACAATGTATTCAAGCGCTCTAAAAAACTAAGCTAAAGTTAAATAACAAATGTAATTATTCCCTCATTTCAATTTGAACTCACTACCATCAGCTCCAGCTACAGCATATATGAAATAAACCTATCCAAATGATCAATTTTGAAATACATACGACTATTATAAATCCGAACTCAGTCCAAAGGCACAAACACATTTCAATTCAGTTTTATTTACAAGAGGGGATTCATAAAGTTAATTTAATAAAGTCTGCATTTACGTGTGACACACTTTATTGGGTGCTAATGACACAGGGCACGCGTCCCGAGCATTTCGAGATATTCTCGTTATATATAGCTGTAACAGTTGGACTATAATTTTAGCTGACAATATTGTATGAGTAATTTTGTTGTTAGTTGTAGCCACTGTTTCTGTTGTTAAATCAGTTTTTTTACTTAAAAAGTCGCTAAATAACAGAATAAATACAGTGACAAAATCTAAAATTAAGAATTAAAGAATTATGGATTCGCCTATAATTTTTAGTATACTTTTTAGATATAAAACAGCGTCTGACTGTAAATCAATAGTTGTGGGCTCGATCGCCAGTTTTCATTTCTTCACTGTGTGAAGACAGCGCGGCGTTGAGTTCCGCCACTAAATACGTGATGTCACGGGTTCCGGCAGACAACGGGGAACATAGAGTCGGTTTTAACATTTTTTTTAAAGTGTTAATTATCACACACTTAGGATATTGAAAAACATTATTTAAAAAAACGTATAAAACTTTAAACGCCGCGTCATTTCAACCCGCGCCTCTTGGAAACTGTTTAGGAACGCATGGCTTAGCAGTTAGTGCTTGAACGGTTTTCAAGAGGCGTGGATTCAAATCCAGCTGCGTTACATTTTTTATACGGTTTCTACATATATGTTTATAACGTAGAGTCATGATACTAATGTGTCTATATTTCTTTTTATTAATTACCTGGTTTTGCAATGACAGGCTAATTTCTCTCTCTCTTATCTATGCTATGCGGGATAAAGCGTGAAGCTGTATAACAAATAAATGTTCCATTCACCGATAAGCCGCTTTTGAAATATGTATTCGGGCATAATTATGTACTAATTTAAAATTCTAGATTTATTGGATATTCATTTGCTTTAATTAACCTGTCAAACAACTTAAAAAAATCTTAGGACGCAATTTTGTAAAAATTAAAAAATAAATTTTTTGCCTGTGTTTTTTTATAATCTAGTTTAATAGTTATATTTAAAAAGGATATTTAAAAAGGTATATTTAGGAAATCGAAAAACCAATACCGTCGTATCGATAATGCAAAAGTAAGTCACCAAATCACCTTCATTCAATTACCGTAACATTTCAGACTAAACAGCCATGAAGATTCTCTTGGGAATTTATCGAATACATCTCGCCTTAGGTATGCGGATATTTAAAATGGTCTCAGTTTCCCAGGCTAATTAAGCAGGCGTATCTCAGAAAAAAGAGAACAAACTGACTTAATAACAGATATCTTATCTAGTAACACAATCCTACTGAATAAGGGATAAAACTAGTGTTCAGACACTCCGCTAGTGTCATTGATTAAGTGAAAAATGCGCTGTTTTGTCTAACTAGACTAGATAGTGGAAATAGAGTGTTTTTAGTAATTGTTATTTAACTAGACTACTTCTAGAATCAATATAACTTCGTCTTAACTTGCAAAATGTTTAATTGTCACACAATTTTACTTATAAAAAAGAAAATTGCACGTATCGTACGCTATAATTTGTATTACCAAAGCGGGCAATGAAAATAATTTAAAACTAATCCCACGAATGGGGATCGAATCTACAACCACCGTGCTTAGACATTGCCTTCATGGCTGCTTTTAATTTTAATTTTACTTCAAATTATATATAATACAAATCAATCTACTGCTATAATAAATGAGTTATTTCAATCGCGGGTGGTAAAGCAATGACACGGCCCATATCTAAACGATGACAGGTTTAGTGCCGCACCGTAGGTACTCCGTTCTCTAGAGAAACTTCTATTATTTAGATTATTGACGGTAACACAGAACTAAGATAGTAAAAATAATTATATATTTTTTTGTTTATTTGTCACTGCAATTTTGAATCGAAACCTTTTTGCTTTTACTCAGTACTGTGTTGAGGCCATCGTGGCACAGCGGGCCAGCGTTTATAAACGCGATGGCTTGTGGTTCGATTCCCACTCGGGGGAATGATCATATTGAAAAAGACATATAAATAAAAAAAAAGTTGACTTGAAACTTGAACGGTTTTCAAGAGGCGCAGGTTCAAATTCCGCTGCGTTTTTATACGTTTTCTCAATATGTCTTTTTCAATTTCCCTAGTGTGGGAATAACACTTTAAAAAATGTTAAAAAAAATCAAGGAGTGATTATATTTTAAAAAAGTCGTGCTCCGCTCCTATGCACCCACCACTACTGTATGTTATTTACTAAATCGTTCACTAAGTTACCTATATATTTATATTTTATTAAATATTTGTTTGGCACCATCGGGTCCTAGTGCCAGCGTCTCAGTATAAATGCGATTTGTTTTGGGTTCCATCATCATTCGGGGTAATGATTATTTATAAGACAAAATGTGGTGATTCTGGGCGGAAAAGTGGACAGTGGAATGTCTTGGTCCAACGTTCTCCTACCCTGCTAAACTTTTTTTAATTCTCATATTTCTTACACATTATGATTTAGGTACTGGCGGTAAATCAGTTCGTTCTTTAATCTCTATTCTATGAGAACTATTGCATGTAGTATGGAGGGACTAACAAGATAAACACATAATTAAAAAATATTTAGAAAATATATAATTTTTATTCCAATTTTCCAAGTCGGTGATTAACACTTTAGAAAATGTTTAAAAAAATAACCATTTTTTTAAGTCAATTGTGCTGACATAGGAGTACATATCAGGAATATATATTACAACGCCATCTGTTTACGCGTCAACGGAATATCTAGTAAATATATATATGCAGTGTGTATTGTAACTGCACTTATGTAATAAACTAATAAATAAATAAACAAGCTTTTTAGTGTAAATTTGACGAGATTGTAATAAAGTAAATAGGTTAGTACTAAATTAGTTTAAAAAAGGAAATAAAAAGAACAGGTTACTAATTTTAGCCTTTTAAAAGTGTCATTCACACACTTAGATATATACTCAGGACATGGAAAACATTTTTAAAAAACGTATGAATATATCGGTAAACGGGTCGAAACCCGCGTTGGAAGGTTTCCAAGTGGGTTCGATTCCCGCAAATTGTTTTGCAAATTGTTTTCTTGTTATACTAATCGTCCTGGCAATAATATCGTGTTACGTACTGTGTATGTGTGTGTGTAACTTTTGAAAATATATAAGGAAATTCGACGGCAAAAATTACATTAAAATAACGTTGTATCATATTATACCTATTGATTCGCAGAAGTTAAAATATATATATGGGTGGAGCTAATAAAAACAAATATATAATATTTTTTTAAACCGTAACTTACAGAAGCACCATCAATATTTTCTATGACGAAGAAATTACCTGAAAATAAGAAAAAATATATATTAGATGTATCATAAAAATTAACAATACTATTATTATTTGTACATTCAAAAGCTCATATTGAAGGGATTTAGTATACTCGATTCTATCAGGTAGAGCACCAGTTACAATACCACTAGTTCCATCACCAGTTTTAATATAATGCCAACACACGATACGCCATTAATTATTAATGATCATTAAACAATCCAATGGATATTTCTCACGTGTACAAACATTTCGGAGTTAGAGAAAACAAAAATACCGCTCAAAAAACATACGGAACCGATTCGGCACGCGTGAAATGACACCTGTCAAAACAAAATGTACCGGTTACTAAATACAAGTTGGAGGTGATAGCGATTTGCAATATTAATGGAGCCAAATGTTATGGAACATTGTCTGTAAAGTATTTGAGTACAGAATTGTACTTCAAATTGATACATGGTCTTTTGCGGTGTATATATCCATACAAATGTCATAAATGCGATAGTAACTCTGTGTGTCTGTCTGTCTAGGACGTCATTACGGCCGAACCGTTAAACTGATTGTGATGAAATTAGATTTATATAGCGATACTTGAGGGTCTTATGATGTACAAAGGCTACTGTCACTTCTGTCATTTTTTCAATTTTTTTTCAGGAGGTTTATTATTTTATGGAAAGACCGACGAAAATAAAAAAAACAGCTATTGTTTAAGCGGGTGAAGTCGCGAGTGGGTCACTAGTTCAAAGTATATTGTATAATGGTTGTATTAGTCTAGCCAGATAAGTATTTAATTTTACCACTAAGCTCACAATATCTCTTAAATAAGCGGAAAGTGAACACCAAAGTTTTTTTGTTTATATATACATATATGTGTATTTAAATAATTTATAATATTTAAATTTTTTGCTGCAGATTGAGCTTACGTTCTTGTTACTTAAGCTGTAATTAAAAAGGCGTGAGGTGGCGGAATCCAACACGACATTTTTTCTTACCATACTGTATTATTATCTACACATCTATACAAATAAATAAATTGGAGTGTCTGCTTGTAATATTTAAATAACAGCTTACTAGATACTGACTAGATATATACATACATACATATAAAAAAAATAACATTTTTATATGCCTTTCTATCTATATGTTCCCGTTAATCTCTGGAACGGCTGTACCGATTTTGGTGGGACTTTTACTGGCACATAGCTTATATAATAAGAAGCAACGTAGGCTACTTTCATTTTAGACTTTCACGCGGACGAAGTCGCGGGCACAGATAGCACAGCCACATAAATACATATATATATATATATATATATATATATATATATATATATGCGCAAACATTACAGCCGTCCACATAAACACGTTTCATACAGACACACACACATTGCAACAGAAAAAGGACGGTGACACATTCTATTATCTTTATTGATATTAAGCACAATTTGAATTCGAGAAAACAAATTTAGAACTAACCTTGATCCAATAAAGTACTCTAAAAATATATTTCTATATACAGTGTAAGTAATATTTGTTTTTATATTATATTAGTCAGACATTCTCAAAGTGTTTACAATGTTGTGCTGTTTTTGTAACTTCTTGCTTATTAAGACTTCGTGTATTTTATCTTATTGTAAGATTGTTTCAATATTACCTGATATTATATCGGTAACTGAACAGAAGGATGTCGATAATGGCAACATTTCCTTTTTAAAATATTAGTACACAGTTATATATAGGATAAGCTAACAAAGAAGTAATCAAACGCTAGTTTACTAGCGTTAGCAAGGCCTATCTCTTTTGTCTTCACGCAATTCTAGCTAATATACTACTTCATACTTCTTTCCGCATAGTATACAGAGTTCAGAGTTCAGAGTATATTAGGTTCTCTCTGTATATCTCTATATACAGAGAGAACCTAGTGTCAAAGACACTATTTTCTTCACATACCGCTACACCATTGCGTGTTGAGTGGCGGAACTCAACGCCGTGCTTTGCATTGTCACTTAAGCGGAGAAATGAAACTAATTTAAATATAACCAGTCAACCGAGTGGAATTCGAACTCACAACCAATCGCGTTTACGGTCAGACGCTCTCTCTCTAGTCCTTGTTATTGTTTTAAATATACTTTATAATGGATAACAAAACTTAATACAGTAAAACTGAAAATATGTATATAAACATACTAGTTCCGCCCGCAACTTCACTTTTCCTATAAATACAACAGTACCGTGTTGTTTTTTCTTTTACGATTTCATAGAAGTTTAAAGAGTTCCTCTTTTAGTTATAACATATATATTGCCCTTGTTTCTTGAAACATATATGCTAAATCGCAGCTTTTTACGCCCAATAGATACACCTATGTATGCACAGTCGTCTGTGCGTTGTCTATCAGTCACTCAGCGAATAACAAATGTTTCATATATGTACATCAAGTGCTTGATTAAATCAATACTGTACTATTATAGTTTTTTTTTTTTTAATATTTAAACTGCCCCAAATTTTTTGTCATTTATTCATTTATTCACTACAGTATACATTTGGGCCATACACCAAGCAATGATCATAATGGGCGTGTGTTAAGTCCCGTCCGTCTGTTTGTCACGAGGCGGAAATAAGTGAGTATCTGCCTTTATACCGTTAAACATACGACTTACTCTTTACTGAATAGTAAACTAACTTTATTTACTGTGTGTGTGTGATCTAACTTCCGTAGACGTTACGTCAGTAGGTTATGGTTTTTACAGAATAACTTACTAACTGATCGGTGGTTGCATTCAGATATTCCTGTGAGTAAAGAATCGAAAGTTTCTTCTATTACTTTTAAACTAAGCCTAGTAAGCTAGTAAAGTCTATATATATATAGACACAAAATAAATTAGAGAGTAACTACAATGATTTTTTTAAACCTTAATCTGTTAGAAGAAATATATATACTTATATTTATAGTTCGATTCGAACTTGCGCCTCTTAGAAGCCTCCAAGCGCTTTAGCCAATTAAGCTATACAGTATTCTACATTGAAATTCTCATACGCTCCTTACAACTTATTTTTGGTTTTCCTTCTCATTTTTATAGATTTTCGTTAATCAAGGTTAATACAAATTTGATTGTACGTTACAAAAAGTCCTAATCTAGATTAACAATAAGTAAAGGCCGTTACGTTATTAACCTAGCAAGACCTTTAGGTTTCTACGGAATCCGATTGACTTATTATTATTAAAAAATACAATCATCAAATTTGATTTTTCTAAGGAACATTCGTGATAGTTCTCTTGAATAGAATAGAAGCTGAATGTTCTTCTCTGATAAGGCAAAGCTAGTCTGAATTTTGACGGAAGGTGAAAAACAGAGTGTCTTGACACTAGGTTCTATAATACTGCCTGCCATGCAGAAAAATATGTAAAGCTAAAAAAAAGTATATGTCATTTATAAAAAATGTAATTTCTAACAAGGCAAAAAATAATTCCTCTTTAGAACATTTGGCCTGGCTTTATTAAGTTTATTGGTATATACGAGGTTTATAGAATAATTGAAACAAAGCTATACAATGGTATCTTCTTTGAACAAAATCCAATTCCAACAAGAACGAACGAAATTGAAAAATCTATTTTATGTACGACTGTCTGTTCGTTCACAAAACAATAGGTGATTAGTGTTTTTGCCAAAGCCATAATAACAAAATTGCTGGAGCACAATCAAAGCTTAAATGTGTAGAGATAGCAAAATAAATATGCTGATACTTGTTATATTTTTTAATATGAAAAAAAAATAACTAAGATTTTTATTTTTTGACATTTTTTAAAGTGTTAGTCGCACACTTAGGAAATTGAAAAAGACATATTTAGAAAACGTATAAAAATTTTGAACGCAGCGAGATTTGAAACGCGCCTCGAACGGTTTTCAAGAGGCACGGTTTCAAATTCCGTTGCGTTCAAAATTTTTATACATGTTCTAAATATGTCTGTAACTTTAAGATAATTATATATCAAATGTTAAAAAGAGATCTCTCTGGCACAGTTGGACAGGGTATCACTGTAAAAGCGATGGTTGTGGTTGATTTCCCCTCACCCGCGCCTCTTGAAAATTGTTCGAAAGCCATGCGTTCTTATACGTTTCCTAAATATGTATTTTTCAATTTCCTAAGTGTGCTTTAAGAAATGTTAAAAGAATATAGGTTAACCTGTTTTTTTAATATCATACTTAAATATTTAGATAAAAAAATCAATCCCCTGCTTCTCTTATTTTGTACATTTTTATTTATTTAATTATTACACACTCACGATATTGAATATTTAAAGCAGCTTAAAATATAAGCTTTTTCACTGGTTTGATAATATATAGCGTTCGATTTCAAATCCAATACGAAATATCACTAAATACAAACAGAACGGTATTGCGGTCGATTCTTTCCCTACATACAATCTACATATAAAATCCCATAATTGGTGGAAGAAAGTGCAAAATTTAAAAATAATATATTAAATAAACCTCCACCTTCTAATTACTTCCATCTAATAAAACTATACTATAAGCATCTTCTAGCCATCCTACAATATTGTAAATGCTATAGTAACTCTGTCGGTCCGTATGTGACGTCATCACGGCCAAACCGCTGAACCGATTCTGATGTAATTCTATATCGAGATACTTAGAATGAACATAGGTTAGATTTTTGTTTAATTTTTTTAGGTTTTCCAGGAATTTTATTGTTTAAGAAAAGGCCGCCGAAAATATGAAACACAACTGTGCCATTTCACGCAGGCGAAGCCGCGAGCGTCACGCTTGTACTCTATAACCAACAAACACACTATTAAATTAACTAAATCGGTAAGTTATTGTTATATTCTCAGTATTTTTGTCCCATCGTCCCCAGACGTCCGCAGGTATCATTAAGAGCGTAATAACAGGCATTGTACCTCCGCTGTGTCAAACAAAAAGTAATAAATGTGTCCAAATTGCCCCAATCATTGATAAGCTTCAAGCTGAAATCCAAGTTTTTTTTATATTTGAATCGATTTGATATTTCTTTTTTAAATTGGATCCTGTGTATAAATACACATAAATTATTATTTCTAATTTTTGGATCTAATTTGGTTAACTGTAATCTTTGCAGTTTAAAAAACTAGAATAACTCAATAAAAGTATTGTGTCCTGGTCGTTCTGATAAGGGTTTCAAGTTCATGATATGAACGGATCGAATCCAACCATTTGAACAAATTTTCCAATACCATTCGTACATTGCTTAATTGATTAGTACACGGCATTATTATATAAGAAAACACAAGTAAATTAATTGAAGAAATAATTTAAGTTATATGAGTTAATTATAAAAAGTTTCTAATTGGCTGCATAGTTCTCTTAGATATCGTCCAATTCTAACTTATACTATTTTTTTAAGTTCGCACAACATCCGTATATGTTATTAAGAAAATATTTTATTGGCTAATGTTTATTCATAAACAATTTTTATGAAGAAATACTGCTTGTCGTTTAGCAGGCTAGTCAGAGAGAACCTAGTGTCAAGACACTCCGTTCACCACTTGCCGCCCGAACCGAAACCGAAACGTTGCGTGTGACAATGGCGAGACTAAACGTCGCACTTTGTCTTATCTTTAGAGCGGAGAAATTAAAATAATTTAAATATAATCATCCCACGGGGTGAGAATCGAACCCACAACCATTGTGTATATAGACAGACACTGTGACATGGATTCAAAATATTTTATTAATCGCCTTGTAAAAGTTAATATTTTAAAATAAAACAATAGAATTACAGATTTCAATACAAATCAAGACAAGTTTCAAACATCCATAGCCATTAATCATAAAAATATCCCCCACTGACCTTCACAGATCAATAAAAAGCTACTGAACTGAACAAATTGCAAAAAGCGAACAATCTCCTAAACTAATTATAAGACAATAACTCATAATACGATGAAACGCAATTATAAAGCAATTTGTCTTTCCGGTTGATTAGATCTTAAAATAAACATTAAGCTATAAAAGAAAAGCTGTAAAGCTATAAGGAAATATTTTTACGCTGTTTCCCGCTGACAACGGTATTGACAGAGAAAATCTAGACCACAATCATAAGACGCAGCTTCATTGCGATATGTAATACTTTGCTATTATTTTTGTTATAAGCCTCTCGCATACCGTTAGATAAGGAGAGTAAGTGACTAAGAAACAAAAAAAAATATATCTCGCTCTCTCTCTTTTTGGTTCTCCACTCCCCCACACATTTTAGACAAATTACGTGTAGGATAACGTAAATTAACGTTAAGCTTGATCTAGCCAAACCGGAATTACAGAAGTATTATATTTATATATAAAAATTTAGCCAAGTGAAATTTGAACTAACACTTATTGCGGTCAGACTGCAACTACGCTATAATGGAAAGTTAAAGAAAGATTAAAGACTATTTTAACTCGAAATCGATGTAGATCTCAGTGTTTTGGACCTTATAGCTTTAAGATAAAGTTAGAAATCGAATAACTATATGTGTGATAGAAAAGATTTATGGTCTTCTAACTAGAAGTAGGGTTATTGCAGATTTTTTTTACGGAAATCTGTCCTAAAATAATATGTCATGCCATGTCATTGTAAGACCATGGGAGCAAGTAGCGAATATATATCATGTTGACGGTTGGACAAACAAACGTGAAATGGCATTTCACTTTGTTGTTTCTTGAGGATTTTTTTACAAAAACATAATATTTGCGTCTACTTTACTCATTTAGAAATGACAAATATTGTGGAAAACGATTAATTATGTATAGGTTTGTGTTAAACATTAAAATGTATGTATATTTAATTACATTTCGTTTCCAGATAAATGCGTTCTGGACTTTTCGTCTATCTGACTAGCATGGCACAGCTTCACGCTTTGCCCCGCTTACCAGGGTGTGGGAGTGAACCTAGAGTCAAGAACCTCCCATTCTCCATTTAGTAGCGGAACTAAAATCCGCTACTAAATGGAAATCCAATGGCTTATTTAATTAGATAAAACAGACTGGGCAAACGAAAATATTTTTCAAACCAAGCATGAGGAGAGAGGGAGTTGAACTCACAATCATGGCGTGTACTTTCAAATATTGGGCAACCGTGCCACGATAGCGTGTCCAATATTGCTAAATATGTATATATATTCTAGTAGACACCACGACGTGTAAAAACGCGTCGCCTTAGCAACAAGCTTGTTACTTTTTGTTACGTGCGTTGCGTAAAGTTAAACACTTATTTCACGTATTAATATAATATTAAACTTTGTATATATTTAAATTTGCCTAGCTATATATAAATAAATTGTAACAACGCAAACATCGTAAACAAAATACACTGTTAATGAGTTCATTTGTCGTTTTATTTCTGTCACATATTCTCGTTGTGGATAGTTGTCATGTAAAATGTTATATAATCACTTCGAATAAGCTAAATAGTTTTAAATATCCGTAATTATTGAATACAGAAGTGTCAAACATTCAATTAAATTTACGCAGCAGAGGCTAGCAACCTTTTTACAAAAAGAAAACTAATATTTTTTTAAACATACAGGCGCAGTGGTATAGCGTCTGTCTGTGAACGCTATTGGTTGTAGGTTCAGTTCCTACACATGTAAATGATGATATTTAAAATATTTTCATTTCTCCACTCTGGTTATATGCTAAGACAAAGCGTTGCGTTGAATTCCGCCACTCAACTCGCAACTCGATTTTAGAAAGTGGAGAACGGAATGTTTTCACACTAGGTTCTCCCTGAATATCTTGCTATATATTTATATCTATATAATATGGTATACTAAAATAATAGTTTACACACAACTATTATATTTTCCGTATACAGTATATCTATATGAAAAAGATAAACAATAGCTTCAAGACATTACTCGAGTAAATAATACAATTGTGTAATACGAGTGGTCTGACTTTAACAGATTCTGCGCGTTTCAGTACAAATTCAATTTCCAAATGTAGCTTGATTGTGTTAGAAACAATACAATCGGGAATATTTCAAAGGAGAATACTTTATAGATTTATCATAGCCAAGTGGGCCTTTGTTTAGATTTGATAGCATTTACTTACTTAATTTTACAGCTATTTGTATTTATAAATCACAAATATATAGTTTTTTCCTTTCAATCAAATGATTGATTGATCTAACGGTCTGACTAAAAAGAAGTTACTTCCACAAGCTTTTAGTCCGTTTATTAGAAAGCTTGCTAATTTTATTACAAATAATGCCATTAATTTATACTTGTTTAGTTACCGAAGTCATATCACTTAATTGATCTCCTTGGCTTTTTATTTATTATTTTTGGAAATACATATACCTATTACTAATATAGATTTTTATTTGTTTTAGGTTTGAACCGGACCAGTCTATCATTCATTTATATTTCATCAATTCATATGATCCTACAAAATTTACTGCTTCATCTCTTTCGTGTTATCTCTGGCAGATTATTTTGCGCCTGTCATCGCAAAATAAGCACATTAATGAAAAAATATATATTCAATAATTCTTCGACTAATCTTCTAATGTTTTCTTTTCTACACGCATTTTTTCTTATTGAAAATGATTTAACAGATACGTGTTGATGACTAGAAAACATAAAATACAATATTTACACAATATCTGATTCCATCTGCCACTATAAATTCCGAGCGACGGCCATGTCGTATGGATGGTTAGGTGAGGAGTTGCCCTCTTTAATCTTATGTGATTTAAAAGGCGGAAATATATTTATAGCAGGGATTTTTTAATCGGGTTACGAAATGAACTAGAGTGAACTGAAATCTCTAATATTGTCTTGAAATATCGTCATTTGAAATGTCACCTTTCTCCGCCTGAACTGAGACACTATGGAACTCAACGCCATCTATTGTCACTAATTACTATAATGAAAATATACTTAAATTATTTTCATTTGTCCGCCCTAGTTAAACAAAGCGCCATGACGTTCAGTTCCATAACTTAACACACAATGTTTCAACATCTAGGTGGACAGCGAAGAACGGAGTGACTTGAATCTAGATTATCTTCTCCCGTGTTATATGCCAAAAAAGGCGGAAAAACTTACCACCACGAGTCATTTAAAACCGTTTCGTCCGAAAAATTCCAAATTCCGCAGGACACTTTAAGCGTAAAATATCACTTTATAAAGCTTAACAGTATACTGTCTCACATTACTAAAACGTCGTCTCGAGAAGCGATCTATTTATACGAGCAGTTGTAACCCATTCTCACCTGACGTTACTATAAACATTGCACAGCGTCTGATGCACCAGATCTATCATAAACTTTTAAATCTAAACTGTAACTCCTTTTCATAATAAACAGTATGGAATTGTACGCACAAGGCTTCTTTTTTTCATTCTACAAATGGTGCTTGCTCTTTTGGTATTTTTGAAAATTTGTATTATTGCAAAATAGATGAAGAAATTAAAACCATGTAAATTGATACGTACAATTTAATTATAACTTACTAAAATATATAATGTATATTAGATTTTACTAATCCTGTGATAAATATTGCAGTATATTTACTGTTTACAGTCTAGGACTATCATACATAAAACGTAATTACTAAATGATCGTACATTGAAGGAGAGATAAATCACTATATTCTTTCTTTTTACTGTAAACAATCCGAAAGTTACATAAAAAAATATGTTATTTTAATACATAATTCTAAGATGAATTAGTGATGCGACAAATTTACTATTCACCTATTTACCAGATAACCGGGAACAGACAAACGAACGGACAAATATTTACACAACATTGTTACTGTGTACACGCGTCGTAAAATTTATTTGTGTAATTAAAGTAGCCAACATTGCTAGTTTATTCACCTCTGTATTTTAGGATTTAGGATATCACGCCTTTTAATAGTTTTAATAACAAAAAATCAAAGATAAGGAACGATTTGTTTATTTTTTGTTAAATATTTAAAAATATAATCTCATAAAAATCCATTACGAAATAAACATTACCTAGTGAAAAGACTGCACTTTAAAATTATTGAAATAAACTATTCATACAAACCTTGTCACTTCACTATATTTAGAAATAACGTAAGAAACGAAATTAGAATTAATAGTGGCATATAAAATGCGTTGAATTGCAGCTTTCTTCCCAAAATCGTAAAAGAGACATAAAATCCAACAATACAGCTTAACTCAGGTAGTTAGCGCGCCATCTTGGAATGTCACTTTTCCCGCGCTCAATGGACGATTTACGGTAGACATCGTGGCAACAAAAAGGTCCTATACTTTTTTTATTTATAAATACGAGCATGACTGGCCATTCATAAATTGAACGATTTTTTTTCTGTAAAACGTTTTATTAATAGACTGTTTGATATTGAACTTTATATGTGTAATTTTAAAGTATATTTTTTAATTTGTTATTTCATTGAATGTCAAATGTATTTAGAGTCTGTATTGACTATGAATATTGTCAATTATATTGTTCCGGTGTTTAGTGGAATTATATTTTTGGCTTGCTTTAAGAATTTTGAGTTTTACGCAAATTACGCTTATTGATAGATAGATAGTTCTTTCACGGCCGTTATTAATATATATATTATTTTATATTTTTTTGTCCAGGGGTAATTTGTTTAAGAAAACATATTTTTTAAAAATATATTCTAAGTAGGTATTTCCATTACATTTTTAGTATTATATTATAGATTGATAGAAATTTAAAATGAACAATATTGAAATATGCCATCCTGGATAACACACAATAGTTGTGAATTTATTTCCCATTAGTTTAAAAAGGATTTATTGGATTTCATTTATCTTACAAATATGTGTTAGGTTATAGTGTACACTATATCAAACGGAGAAATGGAGAACAGTGACTCATTACTAAACTTTCTCTGCAATGCTCAATGATGTTAGTATATTTTACATCATTTTGCCTCATGACGTATCACATAGACTTGAATTGAATAGGCAGTATCAATTTCACGCTGTCTTATTGCGAGAACATTTATTATGACCATAAATCCATTGAAGCTAACTTTACTCAATTATTAAATTAATGTGAAGAAACCTTTACATTAATTTACAAGTCATTTCTAGCTAGTAATAGTATTATTGTATTGATTAATGGTGTTTTGACCACATTGTAATTTGTAGTGCAATTGGCATGTATCTGATTTTGAAGGCGTGAGTTTGTTTCTCGTTTGGGTGAAAATTTGTGTTTCTACTTAACGTCATTTCATTACTCGCTTCACAATATATTTTGTATTTAAGAATAGACTCTGCCCGCGACTTCGTCCTCATGGAATTCTAACATAAAAGTAGCCTAAGTTACTCCCTATTACATCAGCTATCTGCCAATGAAAGTCCCGTCAAAAGCGGTCTAAGCGTTATTAGCGGCACAAACAGACATACACACAGACAGACAAACAAAAATTAAAAAAAAAATTATTTTGTAATATGTACCGTGTATACATACTGTATTATAAATTTAGTAAAACGCGGTTATTTCAATATTACGAACAGACACTCCAATTTTATTTATTTGTATAAATTATTTTTTTAATATTATAATCAAAACTACTTTAATTAGGTAACAATACTGCAAAAAATCATTCAAATATATATTTTATTAATACAAAATTTATAAAATTATCATTGAAATCTAGAAACTTAAAAAAAACTTTGTCTAACCCTAAAGTAATCAGGTCTCAGCCCACCCAGAATAAATCTTTAAAAAATTACACCAGTCATATATCATAATAATATTCTGACAGGCTTAGAACACGCTTAATAGAATACTACTTGCCTAATTTGTTCCTTTGACACGCGATTAATTGATGCTTGGTTTAGCAATGGCTGGTGCGCCACCTGGTGCTAGCCAAGTGCTATATATAGCTCGAGTTAGTATATATGTATTTATATCCACAGTTTACTTGTAGCTTTTACTGTATATTTATATATGTAGTTATAGAAAGGTAGCAGCTGACTGCGAACGCGATTGATTCGATCCCTAATCGGAGAAATGTTTATAAAAATAATTTCAAGTATAAGACACAGCACGGCGTTAAGTTCCGCCACTCAACATATAATATCTTGAATTTGGGAAAGTGGAGAACAAAGTGACACTAGGACTGCTTTTTAAGCTGCTTACGATTGTAAACTGTAACTATAAAGTTACAGTTTACAATCGTAGTTTTACAATGGTGCTTATTGTGATTATTACGAAACTTTGAAGTCTCAATCCTATCACACCGGCGATCAAGATACAGTCGGCTCATTTAGCAAGAATCCAGGGCAGTACGCGAGGCAACTAAGAAATCGTTGGCGGTAGTTTGATATAATAATTGTATCAAATGACAGACAAATGCCACCTCAGTCTACCCGCGAGTGTGACCACGGACTACTGTAAAGTGTTCGAAACGTCGGGTTCTGAAATGTATTTTTGAATACCAATATTATACGCGATTAATCCGTATAAAAATAGTTTCACTCCTAAATCCTTACATTCTGTATTTAGAGATTTGGCCAAAACTGCGTGAACGAAATTTTATATTCGACTTCAGATATATGTGATAAATGCAAATTGATACCAGTCGTTAAGCCTATTTACTGGTAAAAAGTAGACGCCATTGTAGCATAGATGGGATGAGAAGGAAAGAAACTTAGCAGTTACTGGAATCACCGTGCCGGTGCCCATCACGTTGAAGAAGGAGGAGCTTGGGTCGGTTCCTGGGACAATCGACTATCGAATTAATCGAATTAAGTTATTTTTAATTATAAAGGCAATAAGGCTAAAATGCATAACGCAAATTTAACGGTCGCCTCTTAGGTCCGAGCTCCTTTTCCTACTAACAACTATGCACCTACGGTCGTAATCGATTGTTTTGGTTTTAATTCTGACATTCAGTACGCGTTGTTTGGGTAATTATAGAACGTTGTTATTTGTCATAAGGCTACTGCTATAGAGATATATTTCTATACATCACAAATTTAAATTGTATAGTGTCTACCATCAATGTATTAGTGTATACAAATTTTAATACATTTTTGTATAATTTGATAATAATTATCAACTTTCAAACTTCGATAAAGTTGCTCAAGTGCTTAGTTCTTGATGTTATTAAGAAAATTACGGAGATATATCTGACACATTGGTTTTGAATTCAATTCCAATTTAAAGCAATATTGACATGTTATTTATCTTTTTCGCGGAATATATACCCATAGACAAAGTGGAGAGAATAAAACTATCACCTACAAACTAGTTCTTTTAAAATATACAGAAGATGAGCTGAACTCACGGACGCCGGCGATGCGTGAATATATATTTAAAAAAAAAAAACATTGTAGTGAACAACTAGCCCATAATAATCAGTTACGTTCCAATTCGCACGTTACTCACATCATTAATTTTCCGTATCCGCTCTCGGACGGTGTGACAAATTGAGGATTTTTGACCACAAGCGGTACTTTTGATGAAAGTGAAACGCTCTATATCTTTTGATAATACGTCCAGTGTCCACTATTGAAAGATAATTAATGCATATAAAATTCTTCAGTCACTTGTGACTAACAGACAATGTATAGTACAGTCAAGAACGCGTGCGTAGAAAGTTCTTGTAAGTTCTTGTATGAGTATATGGAGGCACTAGGAGAGGTTCTCGAAATTTCCACTGAAACGGTAAATAACTGGATTAGAACTGCTTTTTAGAGCAAAAACAACGAAGTAGTGTGACAGCGTCTGAGTATATACGCGATGCTTGTGGGTTCGATTCTTTCTCGGAGCACTAATTATATTTAAATTATTTTTATTTCTCCACTCTGGAGAACAGGGCTAACGGCGATCATGAGTTCTGCCACTTGAGACGGATTCGGGTGGAAAGTGGAGAACGGAGTGTCTCAATACTCGGTTCTCTCTGACCGGCCAGCATTTACACAAAAAGTGTGAAGCTGAAAAAAAAATACAAGGGTCGTAAAGACCACGCAAACGAACGGATTGCGGGCAACAAAAAGAGTAATATAAAAAAAATATTCAAAAATAAATATCTAAATCAACATAAAAATTAAATAATTTTAGTAATGATTGACCCGCATGGGAATCGAAATCACGACTATTGCGTAAACAGTTAAACACTCTTCCACTGAGCCAAGATAGCACCAGAATATTTTTTTTGTTTAGCAGCTTCACACTTCACAAGAGGTGCGGGTTCAAATCCCGCTGCGTTCAAATTATTATACGTTTTCTAAATATGTCTTTTTTAATTTCCTTAGTGTGTGAATAACACTTTAAAACATATAATAATTTTTTTTTTATAAAGAAGTAAATGCTCAATTTCTCATTTAAAAAAAATATGAATGCACCAAAACATGATAGAATTTAAAACAAATTTCCTTAAATTGGGCAGTAGCCCATGAGGTCTATCCAATTAAGCTATTATTTGGTTATTAAGCAATAAAGCGAAACTATAACAAATTCTGTGTAAGAGGAAACTACGTGTCGAATGACAGTTTTTATTCTCATTATTACAGTCAATTAGTGTTCAAACCAACAGGTGGTCTCTGGTATACAGAAATTTAAACATATATAGTTGATCGATTTTTTATTAAATCTCCCGCAGATGTTCCTTTAAATTAGCAACCAAACAATCCGTTCTCTGCTCTCCATTTTAATAGAGACACCGGTAGAATTCAAAGAAAGTATTTAAACATTTTTTTGTAAAACAGGAAAAATTTAAATAGCAGCATAGCAGGATTTAAAGCCGCACCTGTTGCAAACTATCCAAGGACGGTTGGACGGTTTGCAAAAATATATAATGGGTAATGTTTAAAACTACACTGTGTGTAACGTAATCGCCTTCCTTATTACATTTAAATTTTTTTTTTTTAATAATGGTTAGTTTAGTTCTTTAGTTATTGGTTTTGACAGTGCCAGTTGAGCGCAGATTACTTCGCCAAAATATGTTATAATAAAAATCATTGCGGATTGGAAATTACTACGAACCATAAGGTGAATTTCAAACATGACATATAGAGTGAGTGAGTATTCACTACACCCTAGGTTCTCTCCAAGTACTTCGCAAAATACATACAAATAATAAGTTCTTTGATTTTCGCGATTACTACACATTTTGAAATGAAACTATTTTCAACCAACCCGATTAATAGCGTATATTATCGGTATTCGAAAATACATGTAAAGTGTTCGGAAACGTCCGGTTTCTAAAATATATATTCGAATACCAATAACATTCGCTTGGTTAAAAATAGTTTAATTTCAAAATACATACAAATACTTACAATAAATTCGTCAATAATAATCCGCAATGAAATTCGATAATGATCAGACATCAAATGTTGTAAATTAATGAGACTAATGACGTATAATAGTTTCAATTAAATGGCTTTTCCATTTCCCCGGACGTCTCTAAAGTTATTCCTTAATTAACTTATTGTAAGTTATGAGAGCTTTCAATGATAATAGGTACATTTAAATGACGCTATAGCGGCATAAATATTATAACGTGCTCTGTGCCCGCTAGGTTTGGTTTCAAATCATAAAAAATATTTTTTGGCTCTTTAAAGGAGCAGAAAGCGGAGAACCGAGCCATTTACCCTGAGTAGCTTATTAAATTCTATGTCTGTTCCGTAGACATTAGAGTTTATATATAGTAATTTCTAAACAATGAACTCTTTTGATCTAATTTTTATCACGCATTTTGATTAAGTACATTACGAAAGAGTGTTATCGCTATATATGATATACATATACGTCTTTCTATGCTTAATTACGCATAGAAAAAAAAATTGATATCGTTATTATATAATAACTTTTTAATTTCATATATATGCACATTGTGTTCGAAATGTGTAAAATAATGTGATCAATATAAAAAATATGAAATTAATTAATTACTATAAACAGAAATCGATTTTAATTATTATTGTACACATAAATCGATATTACCCAACAAAGTGAAAAGGCAAAAAGTTTAATTTCAAGTATAATAACAAAATGTCACCGATACGGCTTAATTAGAATTTCGTTATCGTACTTTGACGTCGGGTCAAAGGATGGAATTGAGTAAACAGGTTATATTTTCAAAATTTATTTTAAGTGTTAGATTAATTTTATAAAAGTACAAAGACTCATCAGAGGCTTTGTTCTTAGAAGCTAGAATTGCTTCTATAATAACGTAAATTTATATTTCATTTAAACATAACTATCTCCTAGATTACACGATAGGCAGAGAGAACCGAGTGTTTAAACACTCCGTTCTCTACTTGGAGCCAAATTTCGAAACACGATGTGTGAAATGTCAAACGAAATGTAAAAGCTGGCGCTAGTCTTTTTTTATCAGGTTAAGTACATTTGAAATATAATAAACCATTTTACAATCATTTTGACACTGACACTATACTATGACGGCGTTTGTTCGTAATATGTTAATTTTTTTAAATAATCTAAATTATCTATTCTATTATACTTGATAAATGACTAATTTCGATATAATTTTTTTTACGAACATTATGCGGCAAGAGGATTGTAAAATATATTAAATTACAGATTTTATTTTATCCTAAGCGGGATAGTCAGAGCGAAACGCTAAGGTAATAAATTTTATTATTAATTATATAAATATAACCAAACTTTTGTATATTGCGACATATACAGAGTGCTAAGGCAACTCGTGTTTTATGCGTCAACGGGGCCACTAGCATATATTAATTTGCAAGAAAGGTTTTCATTCAGAACGGTGAGACTAAATGCCAATCGAATCAAGTTCTAATTTAAGTAATTTAACAAATCCTATATTTCAATCACTTCATATAAGTATTGAATATTCATTAAATTATTATTTTTTAAAGCAGCTTTACACTTTTCACCTGCAAAGCAAAGGGTAATCAGAAAAAACCTAGTGTCAAGACACTTCGTTCTCCATTTTCCGACCAAAACCGAATTGCGTGTTAAGTGGCGGAACCTACCGCCTCAGTTTAACTTGCCAGAGCGAAGAAATGAAAATAATTTAAATATAATAATTACCCCGAGTGGGCATCGAACCCATCGGTTCGCAGTTAAACGCTGTTTCACGTGAGTTTTTTTTGAATCTATAGACCTTATAAAATATTTCTGTAGTAAATAGTTATCACAAAATATTATATATAATATTATTCACAAAATATAATAATATAAAATCTTATAATCTAATAATTTATAATATAAATCTAATAATTTCTTTCCCATAAGACAATAAATTACAAAATATATAATATTTAAGTAATTGCCCTAAGCATCACGTTTGCCTCGTCATGTTAAAGGTACTAAATTGGGTCGAGCCTATTGGGCTTGAGTCTTGACTTCAAGTAATTACACTTTGATAGCAGGTATTTCATAAAATTATAATTTATTTCATATGGTTTCTATGAAAATTATTTGAGAATTACAACATAAATTATTTATTTCCGGTTTCAGAATATAGAGTGTCAAGTGTCTACAGTAGTTTTTCCTTGCTCAGGCTTCTATAATATACGATAAATCCGTAAAGCAAAAAATATTTTTAAATATTTATTCTTTATTATGTATATTTATATTGCTTACATGTGCAGCTGTCACGTGCCACATTTAAAACGATGGTTATGGGTTCACATCTTGTTTGTGAAATATTTGTGCGTTGTACATTTTCCCCCTGTCTATTTAAAAAACTTACTCGGCCACTATGCATGTACTATTTTAATTTGATTTGTTATTTATAATTTTAGTGTATATCACACCAAAAGTTTGTAGACCATTGAGGCGCAGTTACTGACTGCAAATACGATGATTGCAAGTGGGTTTGATCCCCACTAGGATGAATTTTTATATTTTAATTATTTTAATGTCTTCGCGTTAGTATAACAAATATTTTGCGATACATTTAATTTTAACCTCAAAAGTAACGACAAATAAAGAATCAGTTAAGCACAGTAACTTAAATCGACTTGTTTTTTGTAATACGAGAACGTCGTTTTATTTCAATACACCTAAGGTAAGTACAAGTTAGGTATGTAATAGAAGTTGTATCGAGAATCGGCGAATTGCAATAAAATATTAAACACACGCTTCATGGATTTCATTACTTCAATATTTAAGAAAATATATTAATTTATGTTTTATCCAGTAGCACCAAGTAATGCCGTTCTGGCGCAGTGAAACAGCGTCTGGTTACAAACCCGATTGGTTGTGGGTTCGATACACTACGCGGAGGAACATTTAAATTATTTTCATTTCTCCGCACTGGTTATAAGACAAACAGCGTTGAGGTCCGCCACTCAACATGTAATATCTCAAATTCCGGTAGAAAGTGGATCTCAATTATCTCTTTGTCTCTTTGACTACCCTTTTTTTGTCAAAATATTATATTCTTTCCACTCCAGTGATAAGACGTCTCGATTTCGGAAACAGAGTGTCTTGACACTAGGTTCTCCTTGAGAAAGAAAAGAAAACGCTTCTTACACGCCTACTTGGATACAATATATTTGGTTTTGATACCACTTCTACGTTATTCCAAGGTTGATTACAATGCGTGTGGCGTGTTCACTCGACACCGCGGTCTGACCGCGCGCTCTAGTGAACACCGCTAAGCCTTTTTATCTCCTTATATAGTCGTGTCTTGTATGAAAAATCTGGTTTCAAGTCATACTTCTTACAAATCTCTGTGAAACGTTAGTTAATTCATTTGGAAATAATTTATATGTCTATGTTATATATATATATATATATTATTAATGGTGGGACTGTTCGATCGGTGGTTGTGGGTTCGATCCTCATTGGTTAATGGTTATATTTAAATTATATATATTTCATGTAAGATAAAGCACGGTGTTAAGTTCCGCCTTACCCATAGTGTCTTGAATTTAGACGGATAGCAAAAGACTGAGTGTCTTGACTGTTCTCTCTGACTACCTTGCTATAAATATATATATATATATAATATTGTCATAAAATAATTCGCCACTTTATAATTCTACTAGGATGAACTTAACCACGCTCGGAGAAACTTAACGCCGTTAATTACCATACAATGGCTCCAGTGAACTGGTCCTGATGGCCATAGTCTTCATATATATATTATATTCTCATTATACACTAAAGATCGATTCCTTATTAATAAACATTTCTTTCACCATTTAAACAGCACTATAAGTATTAAAGTTTGAGCCGAAAACAAAAAGCGGGTTTAAAAATCGATATGCTTAATAAAGTCCCCTAACAAACATAAATGGACCTGTGAAACTAATAACTATGCAAATCTCAGCAAACAGACGGACAAGCGTGTCTACTTTGTACCCAATTAAGTGAATCCTCCCTTGAAATATCGAAGTTATGCTAAAATAGTTCTAAGTACAAGTGCACAAGTATTATAATAGCTTATATATATTATATAAGCTTACTTACCAAATTTTTTTATTAAACTTAAAGGATTTTGCATAGTGTGGTTATTACTGGCTGTGATTACTAAATCGTAGGTTCGATTCTTACTCATAGTAAATATTTATGTAATGCGTTTAATTGTACGCAGCTGGATTCGAACCCACGCCCCTTGGTGACCGTCCAAGTTTTAAAATGTTTTTCAAATTCCTAAATGTGTGAATAATATTTTAAAAGTTTCAAATATATGTATATACATATTCACTTGTATGAGTGGCGGTATAGTTTACTTAATACCATTTTTAGCTTAAAAGGGATATCGATAGATTTGAAACGGGCGCATGTAATGAAAGAGTAGTGTACTCACGCCGCGAGCCATACACTCGGTACAGTTAGGAAGTAAATTGTTAGCGAACAATATGTTTTTTTCCTTATATGAAGTAAATAAAAAATTTAACTAGATAAATCTTTAATTTGGATTTTAAAAGTCAGAGGTTCAAATCTCGCTTCTTTTAAATTTTTTACATATTTCTCTAAATATAAAATTACTTTCAGCACGTAATGTGTTTCACGTTACGTTCCATTACTCAACTCAACATCAATGTCATTAAAATTTACGAAAAGTGAAAACGCTGAAGCTGAAGCTAAAGTCTATATGTGCCTAACGACTACTGTAAAGTGTTCGAAACGTCCAGTTTTCTGAAATGCACTTTAGAAAACCAAAATGTATGCGATTACTCCGGTTAAACTAGGTTCACGGAAGACTGGGGTTCCCGTGGCCTCGGCTAGTGGCGGCCGAGGAGTAGCAACGTGAGGTTTTAGTGGGTATACGGACGGCCTATCTGACAGTCCGGAGTCCCAAATAACCACGTCCGACTCCCCAATCGGGCTGGTATCCGTGAAGGATTTCCTCACGTAAAAAAAAAGGCAGAAAAATATATATAATATATAAATAAGCGCTTAAGCGCACAACAGTCCGTTCAAATGAAACGTGCGTTCAGCAAACATTGCACGTGAGAACAAAATTTATTCGTTACAACTGAATCGAACTTTGTTGCCGGCCTTTATTAATTTTTTCACAACGAAAAAGGTTAAAAGCTTAACAACTATAAAACTGTAGCTTTCTGCATTTTACGCTTTAAGCTTCGAAAGAGTATTTACTTAAAATAATAAATAACAAAAGCTCTGTTAATTCACTTTGTTGCAAAAAGCTGAGATAAAGTAGCAGCTTTTAAATTGGTTTGCTCCATATTGGAAGGAAATAAATACTATAAGGTTATTACTTGTTTGTGTGTATACCTGTACCTTCGATTAAATTATATAAATACATATTTATTTATGTACACCGCTATATTTACCTAAAAACCATTTCAAAAATTGTAATTTTGTTTCCTTTTTCTCGTTAAAGACTGCGATAAGACTGAATAAATCACGTATGGCATAATTAAAAGCTGCATTCCTTCTAGGAAAATTGACGACTGAAGAAATAACATTTCCAATGGTTTTTGAATTCACGGATAGGTTTTATTTTTAAATATCGGATTCTTTAAGACTGATTCATTAAGATATTAAATAATTCTTTTTTTCCATTCAAATTACGTAATGTGTGGCGTTTAATTCAGCAAAGCAGTAAGGGGTCGACCAAGGAAACCTATTATTAAAACACTCACTTTACCGCTTTCAGGCTCAACACAAAGTAATAAAAAAATATATAATGATTTGATAAGCAGTGAACCTACAACCGTCGCGATTACAGCAACCCACTGTCCCACCGCGCCACGATAATCATAAGAAATATGTGTACGCTATACATGTATTTATATTCGACTTTCATTAAAATATCATCACTAAATATGCCTCAAATTAACTTATATCTAAGCTGCCGTCGAAACGAGGCAAACTAATAATGTAATAACTTCAAACTTCGTAAGCTTTGAAGCAATTATGTGTTAATTGGATGTAAAATTACTATTCTAACAAGAACCTGTTATTATAAAACTATTTTATTTTTTAAAAAACCATAGATCGATATATGGCTGCTATTTATTATTTATGCCCATTCTTAGATTTCATGCGTGTTAGATAGAATAAGAGAATATAGTGTCAAGGCTCTCCGTTCTCCACTTTTTGGCCTGTTTAGGAACATATTGATATGGTAGTGTGAATTACATTTATTTTACTAATTTAAGCATTTTATTTTTTCTTTCTCTATATAAACTATCCACGACAGCGTCTACTTTATTATTTTCGATTTTCTACAGCTTTACGCTTTTAGCAGGATGGTCAGAGAGAACCTAGTGTCAAGACACTCTGTTCTCCATTTTCCACCCTAAATCTAGACAAATCGAGTGACGAAACTCAATGCGCCTGTCTTAGGTACCAGGTCGAAAAATTGAAAACAGTTTAACCATTCCCACGAGTGGGGATCGAACCCTCAACCAATCACGTTTACAGTCAGACGCTGGCACGACGGCCTCAATTGTTATAATGTTAATTATATGACATTTCCTCAAGTACAGGCTGATCCTACAACCATCGCGTATCCACACACTTTGACCCACTGAGCCATGATGGCGTCTATATCCTTTATTTAAATTAATTTATATAAACAATTGCATTTAATATATTTAATTGTGAATCATTTATCGATCAAGTAATACAAGATAGCGTGCGGTACTCGTAAGGCTTCATTCATGTCACTCACTTGCTGTAATACGAAAAAGTAGGTCTATCCTATCACATAAACTAAATTGTCTTTTCTTTGTGAAATTAAAAAAAAATTAGAACAATTTAAATTTATATAATATAATGCACTTTCTTTATAATTTTTAAATCATACTAGACACAAGTTAGTAGTATGTATATAAATTTTCAAATTAAACTATTTTTAAACGGATTAATCGCGTATATTATATCAAACTACTGCCGACGATTTTTTATTTGCCTTAATTCTTGCAGAATGAACTGACTGTATCTTGGTCTGTAGTGTGGTAGGATTGGGACTTCAAAGTTTTCAGGATTGGGTCCCAGGTGGTAGAAAGTTTCCAACCGTCTTCTCTATTTAAATTAGGGTGTATTTGTATTTCAATAATATACTAAAACGAATGTCAAAGGCAATAAAATCTGTAGCTGAATCAATCTTTAACAAATAGACTAATATACAAATACAAATAGAAAATAATAGACTAATAGAATTAATTATATATTCACTCATTTAATACTAGTTTTTTTTACTTCTTTGAGTGTTTACATTAGCAGGTCTCAAGCAAAAAGTCGGTTATTTTTTGCTTTTTCACGTGCAAAAACCAACTGTGATAATATCGCCATATGCTCCGCTATGGACTTCAAATCCGATATTCGGATATCCTCTTTTTTGCCTTTGAAAGCCATAAAAGTAATCTGTAAACTTAAGTTTTTGCAAGACTATAAAAAGTATGACCAAATTAATATTCTTTATTTTAGTATTTTAAAATTAAGTTCCTATATACATACATACTAAGCGACTAAACATATTCGACTAGCCTGTTATCTATCAAAGATATAAAGAGAAAACCTAGTCATGAAACTCTCCGTTCTCCATATAACAGCAATTTTTTTAAAATTCTCAGTCAAGCCAGTTCCAATGCAAATACAAAAATCAACACAGGCAATGCCATAAAAAGATTCTAGTATATTTAAAACGATATGTTAATAACAAATGTATGAATGTTTCACTAGAAAGTGTTATATAACTTGACTCTAACGTTGCACTGGTCGTCGAATATTCTACATAATGCAAGTGATATCGATTTCGAGTGATGTTTCCTTCTTCAACTATAGAATACTAGTATACATACGTATACTTTAAACTACTAAGGGGACTGTAATTTGAATGAATGCAAGGCATACTAACTGCTTGCTTCGGGTTTGGCTGTTAAAAGTATGTCGCTATATACAAATGTATTTTGTTGTATTAATTGAATGTATTTCATTCATTTAGCTTTACTCTCTATCCCGCATCAAATCATCAGCGGACAAAATTAAAATAATTTATATGTAATCATTTCCTCGAGTGGAAATCGAACCCACAACCAATCGCGCTTACGGGATTTATAAAAATATTATTATAAAATAAATATTCCATCCTGCACTGTCTCACACGCGAAATTTTACCTATGTCAAATTGCATCCCTCCATCTATAAAAGTTTCGTAACAAGCGGTACAAAGTTTTTCTTTTATGTTCATAATGTTAGTAAATATAAAATTTGTTTTGTAAATTATAACTTAACAAATGTATATTATTAATATTATAATTAGATTTTTGTCATTTTATATATATATTCTTTTATAATTTAATATTGATTTTTGAATTTGAAATGTTATTAAAGTGTTGCTTATATTATAACACAATTCCTATCAAAATGAGTAGCGTTATTTTGGAAAAACATGCGAAAAAACAGGTTTTATATTGAATGTTAAATCATCTTAAATGCATATTTAACTAATTTTGTTGATAACGAAAATGATACAAAATTATAAAGTAATATTCTCAGCATATTTATATTTGAGAATGATAAAAAATATATATTTTACTTTTAACTTACAGTAAGACAGTATATTAAAATGAGTAGCTTTAGCATTTATTATCTTTGCAAGACTTGTATTTTACAGTAGAAAGCGAAAACCTAAGCCCATCGTTCAACTTCAAGACGTATTACGAATCGTCCAGAATCGTAGGTACTTTGTCCAACTGAAAAGAAAATAATTATAATTATATATGAAAAGAAAATAAAATAATTATATATTACCCCGAGTGAAAATCTAGCCACCGGCTACCAGGCAGGAATGTCCCAATTGCGAGTGAGAAACACAGCTTATGTTATTCGGAAACTCTGAAGAACCTTTATTTATATAAAATTCCTTTATATAAAATTTCATCATAATCGGTTCAGCGGTTTTTCCGTGATAACGTCATGGACAGACAGACAGTTACATTCATTGTTATAATATTAGTATATTTTATAATCTGCTTATATATTTATATATATTGGCAGATTACTACTGTACACAGAAGAATTCATATTTAGAAAACGTATAAAAATTTGAACGCAGCGGGATTTGAACCCGCGCCTCTTGGAAACCGTTCAATGATACTCGTCTTTTCTCGATACTCGGCTTGAACGGCTGCGTTCAAATTTTTATACGTTTTCTAAATATGTATTTTTCAATTTCCTAAGTGTGCGAATAACACTTTAAGAAATGTTAAAAAACTATACATTAGAATTCATTTGGTATAGGCTATACCATTTTGGTAACCACAGCACATTGGAAGTGTCTGACTGTGGACACAATAGTTGAGACATAAATCCCCACTCGGTAAATTATTATATTAAAATTATTTTTAATTAAGACTTATTTAGAAAACGTATAAAAATTTTCCCGAAAACCCGTTCAACGGTTGAACCGTTGAATGGTTTTCAAGAGGCGCGGGTTCCAATCCCGCTGGGTTCAAATTTTTATACGTTTTCTAAATATATCTTTTTCAATTTCCTTAGTGTGCGAATAACACTTTAAAAAAAAAATGTTAAAAAAAAAATTATTTTTAATTCTCCACTTTACCGATATATAAGCAATAGCAATATCTTGAAGTTATGCTAAAAGTGGAAAAATGCGAGTCTTAACAGTCAGTTCCCTTTTCAACTCTACTAAGAGAAACGGCGGGAATTTCAAAAGTAAATCCACGCGTATTTATTTATTTTAATGACCGCACCTTCCCCAGTATTTTGAATAATTAACAATCCACTTGTCTTGTTCAAAAGTCACGTTATCAGTGAGAATAATATATTTAAAATGGTGGTCTCGAGATAAAATGGAGTCCACCGATCTGAGCTGTATGGAAATTGCTGAATAAATTAAGATAAGCCTGTTATTGATGAATAGATAGAGTCATCGTTCACTGTTTGGATAACGATATCTAAATTAGAGTATTGTTGAAATGAATTACTTTAATGTTTCTGACAGAATGTTTGCTGGTGCACAGACAGATTCGGACTTTAAACGCGATGCTTGTGGGTTCGATCCCAATTCATTATATTTTTATTTGCATTTCCTCAGACTGGTAAGATGGGGGCGGCGTTGAGCCCACCAAAATATACAAGTACAAATGGCAACATTCCTTAACTTACATTATAACATACATACATATTTGTATGGTAAAAACAGCTATTGTTCCACCGACTATTCATTATTGTCCAAAAATTGGTAATTCCCTGTGTCTTACGCGAGTTGCGAAGTGAATTTTAAATAGTTCTTGTTTCCTAATAGGTTTTTTGTTAAATAAAGTTGTATATATTTAAACAAGTTTTAAAAATAGTATATGAGAGGACGTTGTGGTGCAGTGAGATGGCATTTTACTGTAAACTCGATTGGTCGTGGGTTTTTATTCCTACTCGGGGTAGTGATTGTATTTAAATTATTTTTAAATTCCGCTCTGTCTTACAAAGCGCAGCATTGAGTTCCAAAACTCAACCCGTAATGTCTTCAATTTGGGCGAAAAGTGAAGAACGAAGAGTATAGACACTAGCAATGCGAAAAAAAACATGAAGCTGACAAATATTAAATATTGTAAAATCTTGTAAGCATCTCTTTGAAGACATTTTTAGAAAACGTATCAAAAATTGAACGCAGCGGGATTTGAACCCGCGACCCTTATGAAAATCTTATAACATTTTAAAAAATATATCTCTTTGACTGTTTGTTTTTAGTCGTGCCACAAATTATTCTAAAAACATTAATGCAATGCCAGTAACTTCAAAAGTCACTAAGCAGAATTCATATTTAAATGGATTTGTAATTCTAAATTCCGATAGAACGAAGACCAGTCGGGCTTCGAACTTCCCTAAAACGGGAAAAAAACTACAAACACTCACTTATTGCTAGGTTCTAACAGACTTCCAAATTAATGATATCTTTGGAATAAAACTATTTTAACCGGATTAATCGCGTATAATTTTGGTATTCGAAAATACATTTTAGAACCCGACGTTTCGAACACTTTACAGTAGTCCGTGGTCACAGGTAGACTCAGTCTACCTTACGATTAATCCGGCTAAAATAGTTTAATTTCAGAATGTATAATAATCGTGAAAAACAAAGAACTTCTTACATATCTTTGGATTTGGCAATTTTTACACATTTTGAATGAAACAATTTTTAACCGGATTATTCGCGTATATTTATGGTATTTGAAAATACATTTTAGAAACCCGACGTTTCGAACACTTTTGAGGTGGCATGCGTCTGTAAGTTGCTACAATTATTATATCAAACTACCGCCAGCGATTTTTAAGTTTAAACTAATAGTTTCTTTACACTTTTACCTGTTTTTCGCTATTCAGTTAGCCACATTCTCTTAGATATCAAAACAAAATAAACATATGACACTAACTAGACTTATATTAGCAGAACAATCAATCTTAGTATATAAGAACATTTCTCTATAGGATTTAAACCTGAACAAATAGTTATTTAATGGAACTGCGTTCGTGTGAAAGTGACATCACTTGTTAATAAACGCTTGTAAACTAATAAAGATGATGCTACAATTGAGAGAATGATTTGATTTTACACTGACCAAGCAGTATATAATATACACTTGACAATTTATCGTATATTAAAAAAAAACATGTTTTGCGGCGCATTAAATATTTAAACATAATAAGTGAGGGTCGACGTTTTAATGATCTATTCATATAATAAAAATGTAACTGATCGCTGTCTATACATGGAAGATATATGGAAGATAGATATATGAAAAAATATATATTAGGAGCATTTATATACAAGGGGCAATATAATAGAACCCAAAACAATTATTTTTGATTTTCTTTTCTGTGTGTGTTTGTTTGTGCACGCTACTATCAGAAATTGCTGTACCAATTTAAATGCAATTTTGATTATATTATTGCAGTAAACTACTCTTAACATTTAATGTTTATTTCATTTCAATCGTTTCATAAGCAAAAAAGTTACAACCATTTAAATTAAAAAAATTAAAAAATGCGAGTTTGCGATTTAAGTGAGAACGCTGGCGGGCGAAAAAACATGTAGTTTACTCAGGCTAAGCCTCGAGCGGGTCGCTAGTATTTAATAAATATTTTTAAATAGTTATAAACAAAACTTTTTGTTACTTACTGTCTGACATACAGACAGTCAAACTACTGAAAAAACTGCATAAAAGACTATTTTGGCATATAGGTTTACTACATGGCATATAGATTCCTATTTGTCATAATGGTTCATATATGGCATATAGGTTCATGTGTGGCATATAGGTTCCTATTTGTCACATAGGTTCCTATATGGCAATTTCCAAGGTGACCAGAAAATACTGTGACTTTACCCTTTACAGTAGAAGCTACGGAAAATATAATATGGAAATGGTATAGCGAATTTCATAAAGTCTACGCAAACGAAGCGAGCGATAACTCGTTACAAGTACTTTTATTTCCTTATAAAACTTGTATTGTACTAGTTTGTTTTAATTATTAAGACTTATAACGTACGAGGGGTTTGAAGCACCATAAACTTACAGCTAGGGCAGCCCTGTTATACGTATTATATCGGACTTCAAACATCGTGTATCGGCACAAAACAAGACATACAATTTTAAATTTTCAGAGTCAAGACACTTAATTCAACCACTTTTCGCTCAAATTTGTGATGACGGAACTCAGCGCTGTACTTTATCTAAACAGAGCTGGCAAATGAAAATAATTGGAAATATCAAGCATCTAATCCACAACCCATCGCATGTGCATTCAGACGATGTCCCACTGAGCCACCATGGCGTCTACAGCATTCAATACGCGTTATAGTATGGTTACCTTACACTGAGCTTTAAGTATCGAGAAAGCAACTTTCAATGCACAATGAGCAATTCATTACAAGTTTCAGAAAGCAAATTAAACTTCGACAATGTAATGGCATTTTAAATACAAACGAAACTTAAATTGCCTTGATTTTCTACCTGCCAATAACTTACGGGTTTATAGGGTTGAATTTACTTAGTTTGAGTACTTACTATTTAAATACTAGTATAGTTATTGTTTTTACACTATTTATCTATACTAATATTATGAATTATAAATGCGAAAGTAACTGTCTGTCTGTGACCGATTGTGATGAAATTTTATATAGAGAAACTTGAGGGTTGAATATTGACTACTTTTTTCTCCTATTTTTTTTAGTTTTCCCATTAATTTAATTGATTTACGGAAACGCCGCTAAAAATACGAAACTGCTATAGTTTACGAGGACGAAGCTACAAGCGGGTCGCTAGTTTTAAAATAAATTACATTGAATAGAAGATGAGCGCATGGTGGTGCAGTGGGACAACGTCTGTCTATAAACGCGGTTGGTAGTGGGTTTTATTGTCAGTCGTGGGAAAAAATATATTTAATTTATTTTTATTTCTCTATTCTGGAAAGACAACGTGTAAAATTGATCTTCGCCACTCAACATGTAATGTTTCGAATTCGTATGGAAGGAGAACGGACGGAGGGGGGGGGGGGGGTCCAGGTGTCTTGATCCTAGGTTCTAGTATAATAATAAAATAATACTATATATATATATACATATATACAAAATGTATCCAAAGGCATGATGTATTATTGCTTCAAGCTATACTATATATAATATTGAAATCTGTGAAATGTTCGATAAAACGAACACATCACTTTCAACTCACCGTTACCAAGTAATAAGCGTTTTCAGCGCTTTCTTTATTATACGACCCCATCAGTTTGAGATTTATTGCTTTGTCGGTTAGATAAGTCAATTACAATTCCGGTCGCATCAAAACCCTACATATCACAACAGTGGTGCTGTTTTGGTGCCTTACGCATAGTTTTTTGTTCATGTCTTGAACATTTTATTTTAGACCAATGTTTTTTAGACTTGTTTTCGTTTAAAAAATATTAATTTATTAAACTTATTTCTTGTTATATTGTTATATTTTAAACTTTGTTTTCTTCTATTCACACTTATATAGAAATATTGTATGTATTTAAAACGAAAGCATTCTTTCCGTCATCGTTTCAAATAGTTTGAAAAAATATTAACAAATCGCGTTTATATGTTTCCGTAAATCGTAAAAAATTCTGACAACGTAATATTTAAAAAACGTATAAAAATTTAAACGCAGCGGAATTTGAACCCGCGCCTGTTGACAACCGTTCAACGGTTCAACCGTAATTTTTATATACGTAAATTTTTATACGTTTTCTAAATATATCTTAATTAAAAATAATTTTAATATAATCATTTACCGAGTGGGAAGGGAAGTTCTAAGTGTGCGAATAACACTTTAAAAAATGTTTAAATAAAATATAAATTCTAATCACATTGTATAACAGCGGCGCAGATGTTTTTCAACATAAAGATTTGTTTTACGGCGAAACGTTTAGCGACTTTCAAAACAAATATATTTGTACGCCCCATATCTTAAAAATACATTACACTATTAGTCTGCTAAGGCTTAATTTATCCGCTTATTATTAGAGGGAGAGGGAGGTAGGGGAGGGGGTGGAGGAAGATGGAGGGAGGGAGAGGGAGACTTATGGTTTTCGCGATTTTTACAAATTTTTAAACTAAAATACTTTAATCAGATTAATAGCATATATAATTGGTATTTGAAAATACTAATACTAATTTTAAACCGTCGGGATTTCTGAACTGGATTTTCGACTACCACGGATAATACAGTTTCATTTGAAACTTATTATTAGAGGCTTTTGCATTCACATATCTGTCATATCGCTTATATTAGGCAAATGGAACGCAGTGTTATGACAATTTTTTTTACTTTTTTCATACATTTTTGAGATATTATATATCTATTGAGCTATGCGCCACTTACACATATTACGATACGATACGCGTTTAAGCTCGGTTCTCACACGGTTCTCGCATTTAGGTTAAAAATGCTGCAAGAATTCGCGCAAAAAATAAGGAATTTAAAGCCCATGGAATTGCTTAAATTAACAATTTAGTGATCATAATTTTATTTAATGGGCATTTAACGTGTGTGTTTTATGTTTTTATTCATTTTGATATTATCACATATATTAGTGTCAATACAATTTATTTTTTACAATAGTACTTTACTTTAATTCTTACCATTTCAATAACAATTCAAGACAGACTGTGGCGTTGAGTTCCGCCGTTTAACATACTGAATACGAGAGAGAGAAAGAGTGTCTTGATAACTTAACCTAATGTGAGAGAGAATCCTCTATTCCTTTTGGAAGCGGGCAAAAACATGAAACGGTAAAAAAACTTAATAAAGCTGTTATAAAATTCTAAATGATATTAAAATATAAACATTGCCCCGAGTAGGAATCGAAATCACAACCATCGTATACAGCGAAACACATTCCGACTTCGCTACGACAGCCTGTTCATAATAAGTTATAACTTATAAGTCATTAATATTTATGAGTGTGTAAATGTATAAATATTTTTGTGCTTACATTCTTTCTAGGAATTTTCAAAAGCATAAATATTTAAGCAGACGTGTGGTAATAATATCTTTATCAATATTGCCAAAGTTTACAGGTTCAATTCCCACATAACAAAATGTAAGTAAAATGATTATTAAACTAAGCGCACAAATTGAGAATCGACAGAATACGTTTTAAGGAGCAACTATTGAGTTTCTCGCAGGCTCTAAGACATCAGAACTGCGTTTATGATCTAGTGAAACCTTCCTGTACTGACAATACTGACATATTTGTACCGAAAGTGTAGCATTTTGGTTTGGAACAGTATACCTACATATAATTTATATGTAAACTTTTAATCGTATAATGAGGTTTATATTTCAAACAATCATCAGGAAGAACAAATTATAGCTTATTAGATGCATATTTATAACTGGCTTCGGATATTCGACCATAATGCCGATGATTATCTGAGCTTAGGTGGAGGTGTGATACGGCCTTAGGCGATATGTAAATATGGCCCAAGTTAAAAGGTAGACGCGATTTAGTTCTTCTCAAATATTATTATTGAGTATTTTTACTGTATTCTACATTGTGAGAATAAACTGAGTAAAATATTCATATATCGGTGTTTTATATTTTTATCTATTTAGAGGTATTGGGTGCGAGGCTATATAACTTAAAAAGCGTAAACTATCTAATAAATATGTATTGCCCTATATTAGAAGTTGAAGCCACCTCACTAATTTTTATAGTTAAACGGTATGTCCATACCTAAAAGTGACCAAAACACTTGAAACAAATTACTCTAGATTGGTATGCAACGCACAATCCAATTTTCTATTCTAGTTTTTGCTTAATGGTCAGGTATGGATGTTTGAACACCATTATAGAAGCGAAAACCGTGTATACTAAATGAGTTATTGGTTAGCGTGTTAGACGTGTGTGCAGAATTATCATTGGTGGAATGCAATTACAACGAAACAATAAAAGTTATTCCTTAATTTAAAACTTTTACTCACGATAAATATTTCAAATAGTCATACAGTACTGTAATTTAGTTACAGTGCAACACGCAATGTCTATTTCGACCGAAAAAGACAAACGAACTCTTTTCACTAAGCCCTGGCTCAGTATATAACGCTAGATAATTAAAGATTTATAATTTACGTTCTAAAATTAATATAGGCCATCGTGACGGAGTGGGACGTCTGAATGTAATTGCGATTGGTCGTGAGTTCGATTCCAACTCTGAGAAATGACCACAGTTTAATTATTTTAATTTCTGCGCTATGGTAAACAAATCAATGTCTCGAATTACGGCGAGAAGTGAAGAACGGAGTGTCTTGACACTAGGTTCTTTGACGAAACAGCTATGCGGGAAAAGGCATAAAGCTGATTCTTTTTTTTATAAATAAGCTATTATTTTTATATAAGGTTGTAGCTTTTACCATAATTGAACTTACGGTCCCAGTCTCGAAGAAAAATTAATAACCGATCTCATCAAATCATCTCGCGCTAATGCGCCAGTTTCACTTAAGTGCCTTGTTAAAACTTTATACTTTCTTATTGTTTAAGAACAAATTTTGTTATGATATCGACTACCTGCTATTAACATAATGTGGACTTGATCCAGTTTTCATATAATGATAAGCTTGAAATTCTTTAATGATATACGATGATATAGTATAATGTTTATATTGAAATTTAAGTATTTTCTTAGAAATCAGCTAAGAGAAAACAATTAAAAAATATTTAAAATGATCAAAAATATAAGATGGAAATTTAGCTATATATATTTATTTAAAGTGATGGATTACATTGCTATAAACTTGCTATAAACGTGATAGTTTTAATTATTTTAAGGATTTGTTTTATTATTTTACTTCTCCTTTATACGATAAAACGCTGTGTTGAGTTCCACCACTCAACACCCAAATGCTGCTAAAACGTGAAGCCGTTCTTCAGAACGTCTTTAGTTTAAAAATCTTTTTATTGCCACGTCAATATTTAACTGCATACATTACTTTGCATCATAAATTCTATCTAGCCATTGTGAGATAACAATGCCACTTTAGATAGTAATCTAATAGACGGTATTCAGAAATCCAATTCAGTTTACTGATAATGACTCCATTTTCAAACCCACACGTTGTTAGTGTAAATTTTTGAATTTATATTCAAGACAATATGTCTTTTACTTAAAATGTAATATATATAAAAAAATTAAATTCTATTCTAGATTTACGTATCTGTTTTTGCCATTTTCTATTTATTTCGAAGACTTGCATATAAGGCTATGTCTTAAATGAACCCACAACCAGGACGTATGCAGCCAAACACTTTCAAATAGCAGTTTTGAAGGCTTCTTCTTAAGGCTTCAAGCTGAGAGAATCTAAGAACTCAACACCGCGTGATGTAATAATAACTGGTCGGAGAAATGAAAATGATTTGAATAAAATAGCTCCTCCTTATTAATTGCGTCTACAGACACAGGATGTGCACTGTGTTGTGAAAGCATATGTATTTTGCTAACATAAAATAATTGTAAATATTAATTGTAAATATTTTGAAATTAACCTATTTTAACCGGATTAATCGTGTATAATTTTGGTATTCGAAAATACATTTTAGAACCCTAAGTTTCGAACACTTTACAGTAGTCCGTGGTCACAGGTAGACTGAGGTAGCTCATTTTGCAAGAATCCATGGCAGTACGCGAGGCAACTAAGGAATCGTAGGGGGTAGTTTGAGATAATAATTGTATCAACTGACAGACGAATGCCGCCTCAGTCTACCTGTGACCACGGACTACTGTAAAGTGTTCGAAACGTATGGTTCTAAAATGTATTTTCGAATACCAAAATTATACGCGATTAATCCGGTTAAAATAGTTTCATTTCAAAATGTGTAATGATCGTGAAAATCAAAGAAATTATTAATTGAGAATATATAACTTATTTTAATATATCAAAACTTAAGAAAATATTTATTGTAATCTTAAACACTTCTCTACAGGAAATAGTAAAACCTATTGTATAACATTGCCTTGTTTAAAAACAAAAGCGTGTTACTATAAACACATTTCACATAATGTTAGAACTGTAAATCATATTTATATTAAAGTCTTGACTTTGACTTTGTTAAGAGGTCACACATTCAGTCTCCGTCCTAATATTAAATATATTTCAAATTCAGGCGGAAAGTGGAGAACGGAGTGTCCTGACACTAGGTTCTCTCCGACTGCCCTGCTATACGGGTTTAAGGGGTGAAGCTGAATAAAAATATTTGATGACTAGATTTTTTGAGGTCATCGTGGCGCAGTGGATTTGCGGGAGATTTTTAACGCGATTGGTTGTGGGTTCGATGTGGGATTTCCACTCGTTTATCATTATTTTTAAAATATTTTAATTTCGCCGCTCTGGTACCAAAGACAAAGCTCGGTGTTCCGCCACTCAAAACACTATGTCTCGATTTCGTGTGGAAAGTAGATGTAAAGTCTGTCACTTTGTACATAAGTGTATGTCAAACACATAGTACAAGTGTATGTCATTGTGTAATATTTATTTTGTTATTAATTCTCTAAAAAAAGCTTTATGTGAGTCAAATCCTGTATAAATGTAATAAAATTTACATAATAACAAAAGACGCTATTGTGATCCATTTATTTTTCGGTTAACCTAATATTACTGTCAAGACGACCAGGATAACCAAAAAAATATTTAAAGTGTAATTTATTACTATTTTGATATATTGTTTAAAATTCTAATTCTTATATAGTAGCTTCATGCTTTTTCCCATATAGCGGGCTAGTCAGAGAGAACCTAGTGTCAAAACACTCCGTTCTCCACTACCCCACCCGCAATTGATAAATTGCATTTGAGTGGCGGAACTCATAGCCGCGCTTTGTTTTAGGTACCAAAGCCGAGAACTGAGAATAATTTTTAATACAATCATTCCCCCGAATGAGACACGAATCCACCACCAATCGCGTATACAGTCAAACGTTGTCACACTCCACCACGATTACTTCAAACTCTTAACTTTAATATAGAAAAATACAGTGTTTTAAAATAACTACCCATACATTACATTGAATGATATAGCAAAAGTACTGTACTGTACTTTAATTACTTTCTCGAGCCTTAAGACAAAAGTTGCCGACATGAAGACGTTTAATTAATACAAGAGAATAGTATAGTAACAAATGACGCTTCACAATTAAAGTAATATAAATTAAGACTTTCATATCTATAAGGCCGCCAGATAGCGCCTCTGTCTTCTTATAGATTTATTTGACCCCCGCGGTCTTCTATTTTGGTGCAAGTTGTAAGATTGTGCGTTTTGAATTTTACAAATGCTTGTTATTCGGTTCTTTTTTTTTAAATAAAGGTGAAATTTATGTACAGTTACGCAATGGTTATAGCTCGCATGCTGATAGAGTAAAGTTGAGTAATTTAGATAATTTGCAGCGTTAAGCTATGCCAGTTAATAGGCAATATGTATTGTTTAGACGAAAGACTGAACTAGCCTCCAGCTATATATAGAGCGGTACCGTTTTATATATAAATTATTCAAATTTATTATTACTTGTAGAACTCGTGACATCTAAAATACGATTTACCATATCAATGTGTAACTGTACAAAATGATATCTAACAAATGACAGTTTGACAGAATATCAAAAATAAGTTGTACTAAGCTTATAAGGTGCCCAAGAGGTGCTGGTTCGAATGCCGCTGCGTTCAGAATTTTCATACGTTTTCTAAAAATGTTTTGTTTTCCGAAATGTGTGAATAAGACTTTGATAAGAGAGGCTTTTTGTGTTTCCTTTTTTCAACTTTAATAATACCATAACCCATATTTCTCGGTCCCCACAATATTCACATTAATATATTAAAAACGGGTCAATTTTTTTTCTTACGTATTAGTATAATAATTTTGATATTAAATTTATTGTAACTAATTATTTTTTATTTTGTTGAGTGGCCGTGCTTTGTCTTACCACCTGAGCGGAGAAACTAAATAATTTAAAATAATTTCCTCCAGTTGGAATCGAACCCACAACCATTGTGTATACAATTATTTACGTATTGACGTATTAAATCTTTACTAAAGCACAGATAAAAAAATCAAACTCAACCTTTGTTCATTCATATAATCAGATACTACATACACTTTTTATCCCTTTTATCAGTTTTTATTTTATATAAAAATCACATTATTATTCCGAACTTCAGTCTATGTGATACTTAACAGAAGGAACTTAGTGTGAAGACACTCCGTTCGCTTTTCAACCGAATTCGAAATATGGCGTGTTGAGACTGGGGTAAACTCCATATAATAAATTTATTTAACTACCTGTATATATATTAACCTACCTACTAACAATTTAAATACAGCTATTTTAATTATCTAACTATATAATACAAGGTGTCTCAAAAGAAAGTTTAGATTTAGTAAATCTATTAAAAAAAAATGTAAGCCGTGTATTGAACAAATGTTTATTTATTATTAAAGTACACAATTTGGGAATTTATTTCTAAGAAATAATATTATCCAAATATCGACCCTCCTCCTGCGGCACTCATTTAATCGAACAGTAAAATTACTTATGACGGCCCGGCTGGTAGACTCAGTGATGGCTGCCATTTCGTGACGGTTATTTTCTTTCAAATGCGCCAGGGAAGTCGGTTTATTGACGTAAACTTTAGATTTAAAATAATCCCATAGGAAAAAGTCCATAAGGGTTAAATCAGAACTGCGTGGAGGCCAATTTATGTCGTCTCTCCTGGAGACCAGCAGAGATATATTGGAGTCTGTGACGTTGCTCCGTCCTGCTGAAACCATATTCTATGGTCAAAGCCAGGACAGTTTTGCAGTTCAGGCACCAAAAAGTCGTCTAACATCAACACAACGCTCTGAATTTACTGCAACTGCACTGCAGATAAAAATCACCTTCATCCGAAAACAAAATGTACGTTGAAAAGCGAAAATCGCTCAATTGCCTGATTTACGAAGTCAAGCCTCTGACTGGCATCTTGGAGCCTTAATTCTTGCACCAATTGAATTTTGCAGGGTACATATTAAGGTGTTTGTGCAAAATCAGTTGCGCGCTGCATTGAAAGGTTCGGATCGTCACGATTAGAACCCTCCTAGTTTTCTACCGTTCTTGATGACCTTGGTCGCTTAGATTTTGGTATTTCCAGCTTTGTACTGGTCTCAACTTTTTTAATCCATTTTCAACGAGGAGGAATGCTTGGTGCATCATTTATGTGGCGAAAACCTCGAATACTACAGCATCTTCTACATTTAATGAAACTTTTGCACGCACAACGTGCGGTTTGCTTCCGAGAAACGCTTCATAGGAACTGAATTCCCAAAAGCCAGCCTACCGATTGACAAACCCCGCGCTCCTCGGATTCGTTGTGTTTACGTAGTAAGCTAAATAAATATAAACTTTCCTTTGAGACACCCCGAGTATTGCGATCTTGGCTATTTAAAACTTGCAAACATTTTAAAAACCAATCCCATGACTATTTCCACGAACAAAAGTGAACGTGCCAAGGTTGTGCAAAATAAACAAAGGTATTTCGGTATTTTCTATAATTATAATACAACTTGAAGGAATCACGTTTTCAAAATTGTTCTTAGATCCCAATTATATTTCCAACTTACAGTACATTGAATCTTAATTCTAAATATTTTAAGTTCAAATTGAATTAGCTTAAAAGCATATTTTAATTTACAGTATTTTGGTAAAGCATTTACAACTCTATTATGATGACGTTAAGGTAAACTGTTTTAATTTCTAACTAGGATTCATTACATCTCACGTAAATAAGAGGTTTTTGTAGGTCGTTACTTTTAAATGTGCAATAGTTATCTAATTGCAGGTGTCATCATCGAAGTAATTATTTATCAATAAATCAAATTCGTTCGAGATTGTGTATTGATTACAAGTTTTTCTAAGTATTGGCTTGTAAAGCAAGTAATTACAGCGTCTTTTTATGGTAAATTTGCAAATTTAATAAATATCATTAAACAATTTGTTGGACGGCATTTATCGTGGCTCAGTGAAACAGAGTTTAACTGTACCCGATGATTGTGAGTTCCATCTTTACTTGGGTAAGTGGTGTTTCCTGGTCTGATAGAACAAAACACCACTCAACACGCAATATCTAGAGTAATAAACTGCCTTGATTCTAGGTTCCCTTTAAATACCCTGGTTCTATGTTTAAGTCAAAACACTTCATTCTCAACTTTCCTCCAGAAGTCAAGACACTGCGTGTTGGGTGTGTAATTTTATATTTTAGCAACTTATCGTTGCCTTTTATTTGCTATGCGAAAGATACAAAAAGATAAAAAAGATGTTCACTTATTAATAGAGATGGAATCTAAATGAAAAAGATATAAGAAAATATTTATTACATTTTTTTCAGTTTCACGCTTTATTCCGCATAGCCGGATAGGCAGCGTCAAGCTAGCGTCAACCTAGTGACAAGACACTGCGTTCTAGAGTTGCCGTCCTAATTCGAGATATTGCATGTTGCGTTAGAGTAGAGTTGACCACTCTCACTCAACGCCGCGATTTGTTTTGTTCACCAGAACGGAGAAATGAAAATAAATAAATTGTAATTATGTCACCTAGTCTGAATTGAACCCACAACCAATTGCGACACTCAGACGCTGTCCCACTGCGCCACGATGGCCTCTATAATATAAACTTTAGCTGTAATATATAGGTAGAAACAATTAATAGTATTTTTATGCGTTGTACCGAGGTTAAGAATGTCGCCCAGACCCAGTGGGTCAAAGTTGCGTTATATGAGGAACACCAGCTTGTTGCCTTATAAGCCGTAAAACGCCTTTTATGCCTTGTTTGGAAGTTGAAAAGTTATTAGGTAAGTTACTATAACAAAATATTTACGTAATAAGTATATTTAAGTTTTGTTATATTTGTAACAAGTGTTTATTCATTTACTTGATTATATTGATATTGAAATTTCATTTAAAATTTGCGAATATTTTCAGTCCTGACGTGTGTCAATAATTATTTTTGACCATTTTTTTCAAAAATACAATCTGTTGTATCATTGTTCTTTGTTTTCGTCAAAAGCATAGACATATTTTTATTTTGTGGCGGAAATAAACGCCGCAATATCACTTTCAACAGTGGCTTGTTGGGTATCAACAGCCACCGCTCACTCAGTCGAACTGACTTAAACTATTCATATTTCAAAAAAATATAAGCTTTTTGCAATAATTCTTTACATAAACATTGAGTTGTACCAAAATTCAAACACCTTTGTCTGTATAATTTAAAAAAAATGAATTGTAGAGCTTTTTCTTCACATAGCAATATTTGCTTTAAATGTTATACTTACTTAATATATTATAAATGAGGTTTATCAGTTTTTATTTGTAAACAAGATATCGTTAATAATTATATAATATACTAACCAATATTTCGTAGGTATGTTGGTAGTTCTCTAATGACTTACACCACTGACAGTAAAAATAAGTTATATTACAAGTACTACTCTTAAATTTTGAAATTTAATTTAAGTTTTTTTAAATAGGAGTATGTTTTAATTTTTGCTCGTGACATCTTCAAATTAAACTTTAACATTGAAAGAAAGAAAATGTGTAAGTAAATGTTGAAGACTTCTCATTTGCAAGCATAAAATATATCTTAGAAGAAATAAGATTTTTTATTTATTTAATAGAATAATTTCTATTAGAAATTACATTACGGACATTATTTCATTACGGACCTTCCTTAAATACCTTCAAATCGAACGTTAGATTTCAATAAGTCAAATGAAGAAGTAATTACTAAAAGACATATTTAGAAAACGTATAGAAATTGAACGCAGCGGGATTTGAACCAGCGCCTCTTGAAAACCGTTTTCAAGAGGCGCGGGTTCAAATCTCGCTGCGTTCAAATGTTTATACGTTTTCTAAATATGTCTTTTCCAATTTCCTTAGTGTGCGAATAACACTTTAAAAAATGCTAAAAAATATAAGTATTTACTATTTTTATTTTACTACTAGATAGCAAAAACTAGTTGTAGTGGTAAATCACTGTTCTACTCATACATATCGCATGCATAGCTGTTATAACATGAGCTTTCTCAAAATAAATTTAGGATGAAATTTGTAACATAAAAGTCCCCCACGGATGGAATTTGAACTGGCAACTATCGTCATTATAGCGAGGTTATTTACACTGTAAAATAAACTCAATTCCACTTATGGCTTCGACATTCATTTTAAAACACAGGTAAAGCTTAAAAGCTAGTCTTACAAATAGAAAATCAAAAATCAGAGAAAACCTCTGCATAGTAAGTTACTCTGAAGATTTATTGTGAATTCCATTACTTTAAACAAAGTATATTGTCATTTGTTTCTCAGCGGCGATAAAATCCGTCATGTGGGCGAACGGGCGCGTTTACAAAACATACCTTTGGCTTAAACGTTATCGTGGTAGAATGGGAAAATGTCTAAATGTAGAGATGGTTACAGATTCAATTACAACTGAAATAAAAAAGAAATTAAATATTTTTTTCATATTTACTGTCTTGCTAACTGAAATCGATATTAGATTGCGCCATTCAAGGCAATGTCCTGAAACGGAGAGTGGAGATCGGAGTGCTTAAATATTAGCATTACTCTGCCTGGGTAGGGAGGTCCCTAAGTATAAAATAGGCATTAAAATAAACTAACTAGTATTGTATTTTGTAATTCGATTCTCCGACACGAAGCACCTAGTGGGCGTAAAGTACGTTTACAAAACAAATCTATTTCTAAAGCTTAACTTTACTTGTTGACTCTTTCAAAGGCTTTATACCGCGTTAAAACTATATATTATATTATAGAACTATAGCTGTTTCGTATTTTCAGCGGCCTTTTCGTAATACAATGAAACTCCTGAAAAAACTAAAAAAAACTGCGCAAAGTGTAACATAAAATTTCATCACAATCAGTTCAGCGGTTTGGACATCACGACGTCACATACAGACAGACAACTGACAAACAGACAGAGTTACTTTCGCAATTGTAATATTATATTAGTATGTGTTACTTTTAATTTAGAAACATTGCCCATTAAGACATAGAACTTAAATCCGCTATTCGCCTAACAAAAAAGGGTTTTTTAAAATAATTTTAAAATGGTCACCCAATGTAAATATATATATGTAAGTGATTAGGTTGAAACCGATTGGTGGTGAGTCCGATAAATAACACCACAAGAAATAAGACGAATATTTAGATTATTTCCATTTCTCCGCTCTGGTAAGACAAAACGCGGAGTAAAATTCTGCCACTCAACACGCAATTCCCCACCCAAATTAGAACCCACGAACGACAACCCACAATATTGCCATGTACTTATATAAAAACTATAAACTTTACTTTAAACTTGAATTTAAATTCGTTAAGTCGTTCCGAAATTATTTTTTAACCATTTATCTTATTTAAAAGCCGTTTCGTGTAGAATCGGTAAGTTACTAGTGCTAAAGGTCGTGGGTTCAATGCCCGAGGTTTTCAAGCAGTTAGGCGTGTTTCATCTCGTTTTGTTATTGGAACGTTACTTATAGACTGACATTCTCAAGGTTGAAGGTAAAAAAAACATTTCTTGACAAAATTTCGTTATTATTATTTCACCCGGACAAAATCACGGATACAAGTAGTATAGGAATACAAATATCAGTTTTTTTTTTAGCTAGTTTCTAGTGTCAAAACACTCTGTTTTTCACTTTCCACTCGTAATCGAGATATTGGGTGTTGAGTGACTGAACTCAAACCTGCGCTTTGTCTTTTTCGCAAGACCGGAGAATTGAAAATAATTAAATTATAATCATTCCTCCGAATAAGAATCTAACCCACAACCAATCGCCATTAGAGTCAGGCGCTGTACCACTGAGTCACGATAGCCTCAATAATTATTTTCAACCGACAAAAAAAACAAAGCAGGTCCTGAATTCGACACGTATATTTGTTTTATGTTAGACCACGCATGACTTTTTATAGAGTAGACCAATCTCTCCAATACTCAATTTAGAACAAATACTCTAACCCTTAGGGAAATAGGATGCTTGGCATTTGCACTTACTCGTCAGTTTAATTTGATTGTTAAACAGTTCTTATCATATATACATATATACTAGTTATATATTTGCGTACAAGACAGAGCTTATATGCAAATGACTCCACAAGAAAGCACAAGTTGGGTAACATACAAAAATTTTGCCCCACAAGGCGTGGGATTCGCCTGGTAGACTTTCCCCATATTAAATTCGAACCAATAACCATTACACATAAAAGTAATTCCACTGGGTCTTGACAGTTCAAACGCTTTACGTACAAATTAAATTCGGCTATGCATAATTCTTGTTAAGCTCTACCTAATTTAGAATTGATTGATGTGTAAATTGCCCTGAGATATTATTATATTATACAGAGTGCTACAAATTTGCAATTAATGCCTAGAAGCAGGAATTATTATATTAGTAAAACCATAATGGCGCAGTGGGACAGCGACAGGTTGTAGACGCGATTGGCTGTGGGTTCGAATCCCACTCGACAAAAAGCTTCTTGACTTCCGCCACTTTACAGTAGTAACGGAGTGCCTTGGAGCTATCTTTGACTGCCACGTTACGCAGGAAAGGTATGTGATAATATTTAACATATGTGACCCCATAAAATTAAATTTAAATTATAATTAATTATATAAACTCGAGTTTAAATATCAATTTATTCAATCGATAACGATGTTAATCTTATCGTGCTTAGTAATTAATGTCGAAAGTAATAAAATTGCTTTATAACTATAAAGAGAAAAATTTTAAAATATATTTCGAAAGCTTAAGTTAGTGTGTTTAAAAGTTTCAAAGGTTCAGGCTGTATAAGGCAAAAGGTTCAGGCAGGCCTTTTGATAACGGGGCGCAGGTTCAAATCCCGCTGCGTTAAAATTTTTATACGTTTTCTAAATATGTCTTTTTCAATTTCCTTAGTGTGCGAATAACACTTAAAAAAATGTTTAAAAAAAATAATATTACTTGTTAGGGCTCGTATTTTATTTCTAATTTTAAATATATGTATATGCCAGTATAAAAACAATATTAATAAGCAAAGCTTATTACTCTGTTGAAGAACATTTAAAAGTGATTTGAGGTTAGCTAGCACTGTAGTACTAAATAAAATTGTAACTTTTATATTTGAGAACGGCAACTGTTTCTCGCCGGATCTTCTCAGCAGAACTGCCTTCCGAGCCGGTGGTAGCTTATGTTCGTTCAACAATTCAATAGTGCTTGCACAAGTCTATTTAAATAAAGGATATTTTGAATTGATTTATACAATGTTCATTTTTTTTTACATTTTTTAAAGTGTTATTTACACACTAAGGAAATTGAAAAAGACATATTTAAAAAACGTATAAAAATTTGAACGCAGCCGGATTTTAACCTGCGCCTCTTGAAAACCTGTCATGCGAAAGGCATGGCTAGCGGTCGGAGCGCTTAAACGCTTTTCAAGAGGCGCGGGTTCAAATCCCGCTGCGTTCAAATTTTTATACGTTTTCAAATATATCTTTTTTAATAATAATATTTCAAGAGCAAATTACGGTTAGAAATTTAAACTTAGTCTGTATACTAAAATACGTACTTAAATGTATTTAAAGGCCTAATAAGGCCCGCTGTCATGTTCAGCAAGAGCAAGCGCGCTTGTTAGTCTAGCGAGGTACATTGCCCGATTTGTCATGTAATACTCCATATCAGAATAGCTTTGTTATTGAAAATTATTTCAAATGCATTAAATTTATTAAATAATATATAATATTATATTTTTTTATTTCTCCACATTGTGCAAAGTAGAGAAGCTAGTGACGTAACAACGATAAAGAATAGAGTGACAGAACACTAAGATTCTATTTTTGTTAAAAAAATATTTAAAGTGTTATTTTTTCAAATTTCTAAGCGGGATTTGAACAGACGATTGTTCGTAGAATAATCTTTGGGTAGCAGAAATTTACAACAAATATAAGTTGTAATAAGCGTATAAGAATTTCAACGTAGCTGGATGGATGTAGAACGCATGGCTTAGCGGTCAGAGCGCTTGAACGGTTTTCATAAGGCTCGGGTTCAAATCCCGCTGCGTTAAATTTTTTATACGTTTTCTAAATATGACTAAGATTGTATTTTTGAAATAATATAAATAATTTATATTTACTATAGTAATTAAGTTTTTATAGGCTTATATTTTTCTACTTACTTACCCAGGGCGTAAGTTTTGCAATCTTAAGTAATTTTCAAATTGCTAACTGTATAAATATTTGACGTTTTACACAAAAAAAAAATGTGTGTGTGTGTTTGGTATCGTCATCAAGACCTTTCTTCATTAGTTAGCGGAGTCTAGAAGCTCAATCTTGAATAGTAAAGTATCTCAAAGGATTCAAAAATAAAATTCAGTCCATCAAAGAAAGATTGCAGACACAGTATCTGCGACGACTTTTCTTCATTAGTTGCCGGAATCCAAAAGGTCAATTAGTGTGTAATTTTTTTTAAGAAAATGAGTCTTGAGTCGAAAAATATCTCAAAAGAGTTTCAGATTCGAAAATCGAATTCAGTCTATAAAAGGGAGATTCGAATAAGTACCTGTGACTCGGTCTATATATATTATAAATATAATTGGGTTGTTTATGTACTTGTGGATATGTTCCAATATTTTGCAAGCGATATTATCAAATATACCTGCACGTATGAGTATAACGCAATGTTTATATAAATGTCAATAAATGCAAGCATTAATTAAAATTATGCAAAATAATTTTAAACCAACTTAATATGTATATAAAATGTTATTAATTATTACGTTTTAATCATATCTTATTATCTTATTCGTATATTTTACAAATTGACACAATTTCATTATTTTATAAGTTATTTAAGAGAATCTAGTGATAAAACATTCTGACATTCACTTTCTGCGCATTCAAAAATTTCAACCCAGCGGATTCGAACCCGCGCCTCTTGGAGACCGTCCAAGACCGTTTTATTTTAACATGACGCTGTTTGCCGCATAGCATAGCAGGGTAGGCAAAGAGTGCCGCCAGGGTTCACGGAAGATTGTAGTCCCTGTGGCGCTGGCCAGTGGCGGTGGAGGGAAGCACCGTGAGGTTTTAGTGGGTAAACGGACGGCCCATATCTGCCGGTCCGGAGTCCCATATAACCGCGTCCGAGTCCCCAATCGGGCGGGTATCCGTAAAGGATTTCCTCACGTTAAAAAAAAAAAAGGTTAAATCATATTGGAAATGTTCAGTATGTTTACACTTATCAAGGAGTCTTTATCCAAATTTTATTTTGATATTACGTCTTGAGTAGCGGAACTCAACGCCGTACTTTGTCTTACCAAAGCGGTGACCCCCGTGTGGAAACCGCCTCTACAAATAAAGTATAATAAATATCTATGCTAAGCAAAGCTAGGAGTCTTCAATAGTCTAACATAAGTCCTATATGTAACTTACATAATCAATTTTCACTGTAGTGACATTCGATAATTATTAACATAATTTATTATTGATTTATCAGCCAAGTGTTATTCGTAATAAGCGTTTAAAATACGTAAACTAGATTTCAAAATGTATGCATAAATACTTATGAATAGGTAAATTAATATTAATTAAAAGGTTTGATTTTTTGTTAGTGAATGATATAGTTCTAATATATATATATATAGCTTCACGCTTTTCACACAAAGCAGGCTTGCTATGCGTGAAAGTCAGGGAAACCCTAGTATCGAGACACTCCGTTTATAATTTTTTGCCTGAATTCAATACATTGCGTATTGAAGGGCGGAACTCAACGCCGCGCTTTGTCTTGTTCACCAAAGTGAGGTGGGTACCAGAGTACCACCTTTGAATGCAAAAATATGGGAAATTACCAAAAAATTACAAGCCCAAAAAAGGACAATTGCAAAAGTATCATCCATGAAATATATTATTTATGACATCTATATAAATAAATAAAATTGGAGTGTCTTATTGTAATATTAAAATAGTCACTCTTTAACATAACATTTATTACAACTTTGGTTTGTCTGTCTGTTTGTTCCGTCTATAATCTCTGGAACGGCTGAACCGATTTTGACGAGACTTTCATTGGCAGATAGCTGATGTAATAAAGAGTAAAGAGTAACGTAAGGCTACTTTTATTTTAGAATTACGTACGAAGGAAATCGCGGGCGCAGCTAGTATAACTATGGATGGCTCTCTACGTAAACGGTACCGCTATGTATTAATCTTATCAATACAGATAATTATAATTATTAAATGTCTAGATTTCATTCAGTATTTATGGGAATGTACTAATTTACTTGAATCGATTATTTTACTCGCGATGCAAATTGAAAGTTACGCCACAATTCCAAAGCTATGTATCGATATTGGTGACATTTTGCAATGTTATCTAGATTGCTTCAATAAAATATCTAAGCTAGTCAATAAGTTTATTCAGATTGTACCGGTTTTTTAATAATGCTACTACTAAGAGAATTTTTTTTTTTTTTTTTTTTCTATTCTAAAGTGTTATCCACACACTTAGGAACATTTTGAGAAAACGTATAAAAATTTTGAACGCAGCGGATTCGAACCCGCGATTCTTGAAGACCGTCCAAGGCCGTTTTTTTCTTTAACATGACGCTATTTCCCGCATAGTATAGCAGGATAGGCAAAGAATTTGAGACATTGCGTGTTAAGTGGTGGGGCTGAACACCGCGCTATGTCTTGTCACCAGAACGGAGAAATGAAAATAATCAAAATATAATTATTGCTCAGAGTGGGAATCGAACACACAACGGCGGAACAGAGGAACTCGAACTTGAAAACAAGTAGTTGTGTGATAAAATTATTAAAACAAAAATATTAGTAGATTTAGCGTATCAACCTAAGTACACTTCAAAGAAACCAGGCCATATACCTGTACTTTTCACATAAAATATTAACATCTATTTATATATGCCATTCAGATAGTTTAAGTACCCATCAACATAATATATTAGGTAAGAAAATTTTACAACCCCCCTCGTGCGTAATAAGAAGCATTTACATACAAAATCAATTGCAATACTGACAGCTCATTTTCTCATACACCAAGCCGTTGCACAGTGTCGAACAAGTTGTAATATATAAATTAAATTTATATATCGAAGAGTGTAGTCCGACAAAGTATTTAACGACGAATAACCTGATAAAAACAGTATTGGGTTCGATCAGGTTTTATTATAGGATAAAAAAATATATATCCGAGATATATACTATTTCAGCTTAACGTTTTTTCTCGTATTTCAGATAATTATAAAATTAAGGTAAAAAATTGTATATATAACGCTTTTTTTTAGTAAGGTTCGTATTGATTATTCATAGCTAAAACAGGACAACGTTTGCTGAGTTAACTAATTAATTATAATTAAAGCGTTCAATTTACGGAGGTATCGAAGTACGAAGTTCGATAAAATTAAGTTTTTCATCAAAATCTTATGGAGAGTGGTAGACTGCGAGGGCTGTTCAATTTCACAGAAACCTAATATAGGTTGGAAATTGAAATTGAATTGAATCATATTATTTTTGGTATTTTGTTACTTTGTTACTATTTCTTAATGAAAATTTAAATCTAATTTTGTGAAACAAAATTTCAATATGAAAGTTTGTAACCAAAATTGGTAACCAAAAAGCAGCTTTTTTACGAACAACAGTGAACTCTCCGTTCTCTGTTCACTTTTCGACCTAATAACGCGTGTTAAGTGGCAAAACTCATCGCCTTTCACATATTTGTTTATAATTCACTTGTTAAGTAAATATATATGAATATTTTCTATAAATACATTACCGTAGACACTTGAAACCGCCGTGTGTCAAGTAACCGCCTCTCATAAACGTTGTAAGTCGCTAATATCTAGCCCATAAAGTTCTAAACATGCCATTTTATAGCATGCTATTAAAAGCATGAAACTGTGATCAAATAATATTTTGAATAAATAGATGTCAGTGGTTTTTCACTTCGTGGCAAGACACTAGTGTTCACGGACGCCCGAATTCAAGACATTGTGTATTGAGTCAACGCCTCAACGCCGTGTTTTTTCTTCTTCACCAGAGCAGAGAAATAAAAACCATTTAATTATAATCATTACTCCGAGTGGGAATCGAACCCACAACCAATCGCGATTAGAATAAGACGCTGTCCCACTGAGACTCGACGGTAAATACTTTTTACATATTATTTTTTTAATAATTATCTTGTGTTCCATTTTTAATTTATAAAAACAAGAAATCAGAGAAAAATCGTGAAAAAGACATAGATATATTTTACCATCTATTATCAAAAAAATTTCAGATTCAAATTTTCATTCGTGTTTTAATCACCCACTTAGTAAATTGAAAATCATATATTTAAAAAACGTATAAAAATTTGAATGCAGCGATATTTGTATCCTCTTGTACGGTTTTCAAGAGGCGCGGATTCTAATCCCGCTGAGTTCAAACTTTTATACGTTTTCTAAATATATGTTTTTTTGTAAGTATCTATTATATTTTATCAGCCTTACGCTTTATTCTGAGAGAATCAAGAATCCTAATGTCAAGAAACTACGTTCTCTGCTTTCCCTCTCCACTCGATACTGTGTAATTTTGAAAAATATATTTTACATATTATAATAATACTTTACAATATTTTAACCTAATCTTATTAAAATGTACATCTTAAACTTGTAATTAACTTAACTTATTCAAGAAAATCAATTAATATAAACTACGCGACTAGTAAATTCAAAAGCTCTTTGTACACAAAACGGAAAGGTCTCCCGTAAAGTTAATGTAAATTAGAATTCCAGGCAATAAAACTAAATTCCTTTTCTCTTTCACTCAGAGATGGATTCGCAAACTGCGTCTGCGCAGGTGTATTTAAATAGGCTATAACTATAACTATATCTAATCAGATTAACTGTTTTCCTGCGTAGTAGAATATCTAAGAAGAGAATCTAGTGACAAGACACTACGTTTCACCCGAATCCGAAACATTGAGTTTAAGTGGCGGAACTCAACGCCGCGTTATATGTTTGGTGTTTATTGGTGCTGCATATCCTGTATATAAAAAAATAGCCCAGTGACGAATCAGGTCTACTATAAAATTGTGTAGGTTTTTTGGTTGTCAAAATTTAAAGCCGTACCTAAGCCATACCGAAGTAACCGAAGTTTTAACATATAGGTATTTAAATAAAAACAAAACCTACCAAATTTTTCAGTTATTTTTCCTGAGTAGACTCCCCTACAATGGCCTATATGCCAAAAGACCGTACCTGCCCGTTCCTTTATGAATAAATTACGGGTTTTTTATAGATGTATTGATTGCCGAATTGTAAATTATATTATTTTAAATAAAATGTAATATATGGCGGTTAGATTTTATCATGACGATTGTAACTGTAGAGACAATGGTTAGCGGATTTATGCTTCATCGAATTCGCATTATATAGTTGGAGCCAAGTTTACGAACTTTAAATTTTGAGGTCGTCCGAGATAAGTATTCGACAATAACCTAGCAATTAGATATTATACATATAAGATACTAGCGACCCGCTCGCGTTCTTACTTAAATCACACTAAATGTTAAGAGAAGATTACCACAATGCAATAGTCAAAATTACATTTAAATGGATTTTTGAGAATTTTGCGTTGTCTTGTTGAATATTGTAGAGAAATTTTAATAATTAAATTATGATTATTACTACAAGTATGAATCGAACCTACAACTTATCGCGATATAATAACATTATTTTTTTTTATTTTACCCGAGTGGTATTTGAATCTATGACCATCGTATTATATTGGAGATTTCATAACACCCAACTACACAATAATGGTGGAAAAGTTTAAATATTAATATACTCTTCAATGATAAACCTGGAATGAACGGCACGCGGGCGCACAGCTAAATTAGCTAACGGCGCGCCAGGAAGCAGCTTGAAAACTTTATTGTCAGTCTCCTGGATGTAAATTTAATCTTTGAATGAAATAATTTAACTACATATAGAGCAAAATAACGGAAATAGTTATAGTATCGCTTGTAATAGTCAGTTTTATACAAGTTTATTTTCTCGCTTTTGAGGTCTTTGCTGGATAGGTACCGCTAGGTATAATGTGTGTGGGTTTGAAGCTCAACTAGACTTCATCCGCGTAGAAAGAACAAATACGATCATATGCATTTAAAGAAAAATATGTTTATATATTTTTTAACATTTTTTAAATATTTTATTCCCACACTAAGGAAATTGAAAAAGACATATTTAGATGAAAACCGCCCAAGCGCTCTGACTGCTAAGTCAAGAGGCGCGGGTTCAAATCCCGATGCGTTCAAATTTTTATACGTTTTCTAAATATGTCTTTTTCACAAATAAGTTATTTTAGTGTTACAAACAAACAATTTTGTTTAATTGTATAGATAATACCGTAAGTGTTCCTCGTCTTGGCAACATGAAATACGGCGCGGAACTTCTTATACTTGTTAGAATAAAATAGACATCTATAACGCTGAGCTTCTTTATAGAAATAAGACAAAAATCCAAATATTACTAACAAAGACTAAAAAAGACAGAGTACCTAGAAACACATCCATCCTTCTGCTTGCAATAAATAATTTTCTTTATCTAATATCAGACCTGCAATATTCGTCAACAAAAAAGCAGCTGCTCTCAAAACATTAAATTCCATATTTCTTATTACATTCCATTATGAGTATTCAAAAATCCTAATTTGTAGGAAACCAGTGGAAACTCCATTGAATCATTATGCTCACATAAATAACATAAAGCTACCCCTCTCTCAGTCTGATGGTTTTGAAGGCTATTGACGGTCTCCTTATTAGCATTCATTGAATGAATTCCCTTACAAATTTTCATATTGTTTAAAAGTTAATTTCTGCATTAATAATTGCTGCAAGAGGTCTTAGAAGTGATTTACAAGACTTCAATGTTGGAGAAAGTCAGTTTTTTGAATCAATTTTGTGTATCTATTCAAGTTTGAAAATGAAAGCTTAATTGTATACAGAATGTATACAATTAAGTTAGCAATTTTGAATCGTCAATCATTTTGATGAGAAATTATATATATAAAAGACGAAGCTTTGCTGAGAACAATCGGCAAACAGTTTTAAAATGTTTTAAAAATTAACAATATCTAATTTAATATATTAAAATCATTATAGCGCTTTGAATAATTCTAATAAAATATACAAAGCGCGGCGCTGAGTTCCGCCATTAATCACACATTATCTCGAATTCTGACAAAAAGCTAAGAGTGGAGTGTTTTGACACTAGTTGTATATACATAATATACATATAAAACATCATTTTTAAACTGTGTATTTTTAAGCTAGATCTTTCATCTCCAGCCTTTACCAAAACTGTAACTAATAAACCTATTTCATTACCAAAATCGTATCCGCCACTTTCGTCCAAAAGGTTTTATAAAAACAGAAGCACTGTTTCATAAGGTAGCTATTATAATAAAATAAATAATCCTTACAAAATCTAAATTTTACATTCCAAAGTCATAGCGTGAAAAATTTCAAAAACAAAATATTATTCAATTTTGATCTCACAAAATATTATTCGATTTTGATAACTCTGAACATAGCAATAGGGCCTAAATTTGAAATTTGTTTCAAAACTTGACAAATCATCGCCAACAAGAATTTATACCGAACGTATTATGCGTGAACACGCGTTGGGTGATATTTACGTAGCTTCATGATATTTAATATTGAATCTTATCCCTTTATAATAAAGTCGGTTCCAAATAATCTCATTGACAATGGCTATATACACAAGGGTACAAGGTTCTATTCCGTGTGCGTAACACATCTCTATAATTATAAACGTAGAGACGTAATTCAAATGAACATATAAGCGTATTCAACGATATCTGATAATCCGCAAGAGGTGTGCGCGATCGCGTCTAACTAACTTAAGGCTGAGATTAAATTTAGTTCTAAGAAATGCCTTGCTTTTTGTAAAAAAATTTAAGAGTATGTTGTAATAGTATATTTTATCGATGAATTGGTGAGGCAATGGTGGTGCAGTGGTAGACCACCGTGTGTCTTACTGCACACTCGATTGGTTGTGGATTCTATTCCCATATTTCTTCACTATAATACAAGACAAAGAGCGCCGTTGAGTTCCGCCATTTAACACACAATGTCTATAATACTAGGTTCTCTCTGACTATACTGCTGTACGAGAAAAAGTATGAAGCTGTAAAGTCGGTGAATTGGTCTTGTTATAGATTTACCCAATGAAACAGATTATGATGTGATCAAAAAATAGACTCCAGCACTTATTGTTTTTTGCACTTAATGAACCTTTCGAGTACTTACTAAAGAATTTCACTTGTTTGGAAACTGATGACGCCAAAGATAAAAAATATAATGTTTTTAAGCAAACAAGGTAGATATTAGATACACTGAAGCAGTGAGTGTCAATTCTTCTCCTACTTGGTACTAATCGGCTCTCATATCCTGCTTCACGACATCCACCCATCGCTTCCTTGGGCGTCCGGGGGGTTTTGCTCCAGGGACAGATATATCAAGGCATATTCTTCCGAGATAGGTCTCAGGTCTCTCTCTATATCTCAGGCGATGCTCTTGGAGCTTGTCCGCTACGTCACGGACTCTAAGACTACCTCGAATGATAGTCTTCATCCATTATCATCATTCATGAAATATATAATTTCAGCCAAAGATGAATAATAATGAATATGCATGATTGCTCAAATGTATCAAAACATAAGTCTGCGTGACATGATATATGTGCAACAGTCATTCGGACTTTGCATAGAACTCAACAAGTTCTCTAAAGAAAGACAAACCGACGCATTTCAATCAAGAGGGCCGAGATACGAAATACTCAATTACCTCCAGCTCCATACGATAATTTAAGCGTTTAGACATCTAACATCGATCACCGTCATACATCATTTGTGAGCGATGCTTCAAGCTACCCCGATCGAACCCGCGCCCATCGTAATAGTCTGTCGTCCAAACTGATTTATTAAATAAAATCAACGTTAGTATGATAAACGAGGCCGTTAACGCAAATTCGATGCGAATAGCTTTTGATGGGAACAACCAATTTTGTGTAATAAGTTGAAAGTGGCGTGAAGAATGTTTCAGGATTGATAAAAAACTTTTAAATCTATACATAGCCTTCTCACTGCTTCGGGGACCCCCTGAATTCCCCCTGAATCTACAGTCAATACAATGTGTTCTCCTGTGCAGTCTTTTTTTTCGAATTCACGATTACTCCAAAACAATATTTTTATAATGCCGCCCTTTTCCTGATACAGATAGATACACTTGGCATTGATTCACTACCGATCATTTAATATCTAAGAATTTTATTTCTTCGTACGTTTTGTAAAATTTCCCAAGCCTGTAGAACTTCCACTTAACATGACACGCAGTAAATTTAACGTTCAAATGAATCCATCTTTTCAACGCAAATCCCCAATTGCCATTTATATTTTCTAACAAAAACTTATTTAAACTTTTATAAACGGGCCTTTATGTACGAAATGTTTTTACACGTTCTCCATAGAACAAATCCGCCCCCATATAGGGGATGGAGCTACTAAAATTGGGGCTGAAACCGGTGAAATGGATACAATAAATAAATGCCGTAATTAACTGCATTCATGTATCAAATTATTTGTCCTATTTGGGGATGAGGGGACAATGGATTAAGAAAACAAATGAAGATCTGGCATACTCTAGGGTAGATTGTATTCAAAATTAAAGGTCATTAAGAAGCGTCGGGTAACGTTTGTATTATGTTGCTTAATAATAATGGCTTCACGCCCTAACAAAATTTGCGAAAGGAATAATCCATATTAATATTATAAATGCAAAAGTAACTGTCTATCTGTCTGCTACGTCATCACGATGGAACCGCTGAACCGATTGTGATGAGATTTTATACAGACATATTTAAGAGGCTTGGAATGAACATAGGCTACTTTTTTTTTCTACTTCATTTTAATATTTTAAAGAATTTCATTGTTTTAGGAAAAGCCGCCAAAAATATGAACAGTCTTTAGTAATACATATTTTAGAAAACGTATAAAAATTTTGAACGCAGCAGGATTTGAACTCGCGCCTCTTGGAAACCGTCCAAGCGCTCTGACCGTTAAGCCATGTGTTCTACATATAGCTGCGTCAAATTCTTGCACGCTTATTACAACTTATTTTGTTGTTAGCATCTCTGTAGAGAGATTTTAACAAATTTTTGCAACCCAAAGATTTAGATTTTAAAGTGTTAATCACATAATTTTTTGCGAGATCGAATCCCGTTGCATTCAAATTTATATATGTTTTCTAAAAAATATGTTTTTCAATTTCTTAAGAGTGTGAAATTTAAAATGTTAAAAATAGTCTCTATTAATGGTGTAAATAGTAAAACTTGTGTTTGTCTCGACACATTTGCTATCAAGGGTGGTCGCATATTGATAATATGAAATATAGAGTCAGGTTCCGCCACTCATCACGCAATTTCTTGAATCTGGACGGAAATTGAAGAACAAAGTGTCCTTATACTAAGTCTTCCATACCTTGTTACAAACGGGAAGTGCGTATAACTAAAAAATATATAATATTTATCTTAAAACAACTACACTATTACACCTATATATAAATCCCACGCAAAGTAACATCCGATCACCAGATCAGAACAGCTTTATGGTAATTGTTTGCAATTATAACGCCTACACTAAGTTCGAAATAGATCTAAGACAGATGTGAATAGTATGGAAAGAAATAAAAAAACCTGTCATCTATACCGAATGTCGTTAATATGATTTAGTATTTATATATAAAGGCGGCTTCACACCTCTTGCCGCATAGAGCAGTCTGAGAGTCTAGTGTACAGGCACTGTGTTCTCCACTTTTATTCCATAGAAATTGCATATCCAACAAATACACTCACAGACGCAAATTACAGTTTGACTAGCATTAGATCGATACAAATCAGTTTCTGGAATTTCGGTGGACATTTGAGAATGTCGTGCCTTGACTCTAGGTTCTCTATGTCTATGCTGCAGTGTAAAGTGTCCATATAAAACGATTCAAACCGGCTTTTCTTTTGTTAATCATAAGAAATCATATAAGTTAATAATAAATATAATAGTTTAATCTAACAAAACCAATATAATATAATATATATATATATATATATATATATATATATATAATATTGCCTAGATTTCTAACATTTATTTTTAACACCGGCCTACCTCTACAAACATTTGACACTTCGCCACTGCTACACTGTTGTACCAGGAAAAAATGTGAAGAAGCTGAAAATTTATAAGAAATCTATCTATATAAAATAATCAAAAATATAGTAACTATAAACCATGTTAAAAAAACGCCTTTTAAAAACCGTTCAAGAGGCGCGGGTTCAAATACCGCTGCGTTCAAATTTTTATACGTTTTCTAAATGTCTCTTTCAATATCCTAAGTGTGCGAATAGCACTTTAAAAAGTGTTAAAACAATATAACCATGTTCAACTCTTTCAATGAGTGTCGTTTCCACGGCATGGCACAAGCGAGCCAGCAAAAACAAAAAGCTCACGCACGCTACAAAACGTATCATAAATCGTAACATAACCGAGCGGTTAGCACCACAGGAATAAACACTGGGTACAGCTGTGGGTATACTGAGTGGTAAATATACTAATAATATTATTATTAAGCTCATGGTATTGCAGTGTGACAGCGGCTGGCTTTATATTCGATGGTAGTGGATTCAGTTCTCAATCGGGGAATTTTTAAATTATTTTCATTATATTGCGGTATTGAGTTCCGCCACTCAAAACACAATGTTTCGGATTCGGGCGGAAAGTGGAGACCGGAGTGACTTGCCTTGACACTAGGTTGTCTATGCCTTTCCTGAAATAAGTTAGTCAGTCAAGTAAAAAAAATTGTTCCTTAGACGTTCCTTAAGCAAAAATGTTTAGGATTTCGATGAAATTTGAGACATATCATTATTGAGACACAAATTTGAGTAACATGTAAGCAAACAAATATTTATTTTTTAATTTTTATAGCGTATAAATTTATTTATTCATGTTACTGAATATATATATGCCATTTTACAGATATATTTAGATATTTTATAAAAAAACTGGCAGTTATAACTACTGGCATAACTAAAATAACCAAGCTCCCAATTTCTAATAAAACAATATTTTTTTCTATATATCAATTACTGAAAGTACTATTGTATTATATAATACGATCCCTTACCTTCCATTATAGAACGAGGACGGATTTACAGGGCCGCGCGCGAACGTCAAACAAACACCGCGACCGCTATTAGCTTTCGCTTCCGGTGTATCAAAAGCTGAGCTTTTTCCTAACATAGCTTTGTAAATAAAATTCAACTCAGTTTCAACTTTTAAGCTTTTGTATATAGGATATTATGCTTTTTTCTGTTTAATGTAACATAAAACAACTAGTTCGACGTTTATATAAGTTTTATTTATATATACTTGTTAGGTGTATTTATATTTTAGTTAGGTTAGGTGTATTTATATTTTTTGTTTTTTGAACCTCCCCTTTATTCCACATACATCAGGAAGAACCTAATGTCAACACTCCGATTTCCATGAATATTTGTAATTTATTACATTTTGTCATAAAAGCATGTGATACGAAAGTAAATATTTTACACACACTGGTGGTTATCCCGTTGTGGCTTGTCTAATCTATACCAAAACTGCAACTTTACGTTTTTTCGCAGTCCTCGTAATAGGGTAATCAGTGAGAGCCTAGTGTCAAAGCACTCCGTTCTCTACATTCCGTCCAAAATCGACACATTGCTAGGTAAGTAGTGGAACTTTACGCCAAGTTTATTCTTGCCAGAGCGGCAAAATGAAAATTATTGAAATATAATAATTTCGCCTAGTAGATATCGAACTCAAAACCATCGTGATTATACTCAAGCCTTGTCCTTGTGCCAAGATGACCTTTAATATGCACCAACCGTTATAATGAAAATGGAATTTGGAAGTGTCCGTTATGCGTCACGCGTCAATATATTACTTTATATGATAGAGTTTCTTGGCGCCATCGTAAACAATAGTTTAAACTAGAAACAATTAGTGGGTTTGGAAAAAAAAGTTTTTTTTTTTAAATACGTGCTTTCTTGACCTGAAGGCTTATAGATCTTAAGTCTATCAACTAAGACATTTTAGAATTATTAATCACTCTACTCAATTCTTTATTCCATCTCTCTATTTTAGAAACACTGCTTATTACGCAGACGCCGTCTAATGTCTTGATGTCAAAGATGAAATGTCAAAGAATTGAAAATATTTTAAATTAAACTATTTTAGCTGAATTTATCGTGAATATTTATGATCGATATACAAGAAAAAAAAATCCGCATTTCAAACACTTCAGATTAATCCAGTTGAAATATATCTTATTTAAATAATAAGTAATAATTTTCTCCATAAGTATCGAACCCACGACCTTAATCCCCAGCCAGAGGTTCTCCAACAGCGCCACTATAGGCTTAATAGGGACTACTGACAGGATTTAGGAGGCATATACATATGTGTATTACAAACATTTATAAAAGGCAAATCAAATGGCCGCAAGCGAATGAAATCAATCATCGTTAAATAAAGTATGCAAATAGAAAATTTTACGGTTCTCTTACATAGCCAGGGGTCGGTCACCCGGTGAGTTTACAACACTGTTGTAGCCGGTTGGTGGCTTTGGGAACAGACGTGGGTTCAAGGGTTTAAATCGCTTTAGGAATAATGTCTTTGGAATTGGTCTTGTAAGGGATAGTTACAAAATTTAGATTTTTTATTTAGGGACCTATGATATATAGTTACATGTTGGAAAAAAAAATGTATGTATATATATTCTAAAGTGAATAGATAATATTCGTCTATTTAATTATAAAACAGTTTTTTTTAAATAAATTCTGTATTAGACATATTTAGAAAACGTATAAAAATTTGAACGCAGCGGTACTTGAACCCTCTTAACCCTGGGCAGGACTTACCGTATAAATATTTTTCTAATAAATCAAATATAATATAGTGTATAAAATATAACCTTTCCCCTGAGTGGGACTCGAATCCACAACCACTTAGTTCACAGTCAGACGCTCCACTGCTTTTTTTAGCTATTATTTTTATATATATGTATTCTAATTAGAATATCAACCGCAGACAAACAGAGCTTTAAGCTTTGTTTAATCAAGCTGAACTGTCAATCTTCATAATTTCTTTTACATATATTTTATTATAATGTAAGTTGTAGACTTGTAATTGTAGTTTTTGTGTCATTTCAATTGTCGAGGCCATAGTGGCGCAGTTGAGCAGCGTTAGAGTGTAAACGCTCTAGCGTGATTGTGGGTTTGGACCCCACTCGTGGGAGTGATTGTGGCTGGTGGCTCTGGACAAAGCGCGACGTTGAGTTCCGCCACTCAATTTATCTCAATTTAGGACGGAAAACACAGAGCAGAGTGCCTTTACACTAGGTTATCTCTAAGGACGCTGCTATGCAGGAAAACACGTATAGCTGAGGAAAACAAAACTATTTTTTAGTAGAAATAAACCTTAAAAGTAAAATATGTTTACAATACATTTGAAAAAATGTTCCAAAACAGTAGACTCCCATAATAACAAAACCACTACAAACTTCACTAATATTTACAATTATTATTACAAAAAAATTCCATCTTAAACTATATTAAGCAAATAAACACCACAGGCATCTACAGACGCTACTCACATTATTGTCAATTACAAAAAAAACTGTCCTTCTAAACCGTCGAAGTGGGCGGTCAGCCTCTAAATCAATTATAACGCCACATTTACAAAAAACACTCAACAATGGATCAAAAACGATTCAAAATATCTACAAAAGTATGTATACTTTGAATAATAAGAAAAATACCACGAATTGTAAAATAGCAAGGCCAACGTGGTACAATGTGGACAGTGTCGGAATGGAAACGCGATAGTCGTGGGTTCGATTTCCGTTCGGGAAAATGATTATAATTAAAGTATTCTCACTGCCTGAGAAAACTAAAACTGAGCGCAGCGTTAAGTTCTGCGTCTCCACACAATGTGTCTAACATATATTTAGAAAAATGTATAAAAATTTGACACGCAGCAGGATTTTTATGTTTTCCAAAAATATGTTTTTTTAATTGCGTATTGTCTAATTCGGGCGGAAAGTGAAGAACGTAGTGTCTTGGCACTAGGTTCTCTCTGCCTACCCATCTATGCGTAACGAGGCATAAGTGAAAGTGAAATAAATTTGTGGACTCATGATACTGAGTTCTTTCTGCCCAAAACCACCTTGACTTGCTTCTCTTTTTCCTGCTAGATAGAAAAAAAATAGTGTCAAGCCACTCCGTTTATGACATTGTGTGTTGAGTGGTGTAACTCAACCGCACTCAACGTCAGAGAGAAATGAAAATAATTTAAATTGAATTATTCTCCCGAATGGAAATCGAATCCACAACCCTCGCATATACAGTGACACGCTGTCACACGGCGCCACGATGGGCTCATGATGTTAAGGTAATTACAATAAAAAAAATGGCTATTCTTACTTCCCCCTCACGTTTTATTGAAGAAACAAAGAAAACTTGGTCATATATCACTCAGCCAAACCAAATATATACAGCACCTTATGTTTTACTTAGGTCTTCACGGTTATCCGTTGCAAGCAATAGCTCTTATCGAACGCAGACCCATTACACATTTTGAACTTTTTAACATTCAAATAAAGCTTATTTTTGATAGAACACTGGATTTAGTTGGTAAGCTCAATATTGTCATCGATTTGTACAAACAAATAAATGAGTTGTGGAGCTTCCGAGGGGCGATTGAGACAGATTGATATTAAAAACAGTTTCAAAATGTTCAAATAATTGCTTTATCCTGTGGACGATGATACGTTGAAATTATTGTATAGCTTTTGGGTACTGTACACATTTTTTTACAAAATGGCATAATTGTTTTGGAATGTTATAGTAGGATTCTATTGTAAAAATGTGTGTGGTGTGTGTATGTGTGGTGTGTGTGTGTGTGTGTGTGTGTGTGTGTCTGTGTGTGTGTGTGTCTCTGTGTGTGTGTGTGTGTGTGTGTGTGTGTGTGTGTGTGTGTGTGTGTGTGTGTGTGTGTGTGTGTGTGTGTGTGTGTCTAAAAATATTGTTCAATTTACTGAATAACACTTTAAATCCTATGATTATATGTAAGGAATATATTTTTTTCTTTACGCTTACGGTCACACACAGCTTCACGGTTATCCTGCAAACCATTTAAGGCAGTCAAGAGAAACTCTAGTATTTAGATAACTGGCGAAACTCAACGCCGCGCTTTGAATTATGTACCGGAGCGAAAAAATAATAATCATTAAAAATTATTATTAGTCCCCGAGTGGGAATCGAATCCAGAACCAATCACGTTAACAGTCAGACACTGTCCCAATCCGACACGATGATCCCAAAAACAAAAAACTAATAATCCATATAAATATATTCATTCATGAACTTAAGATAACACAAGTACCCAATAACAAATAATTAATTTTGCTAACAGTTGACGCTGTGTGGCTATCAGTTCGTCTGTTACACATTAATTATACATTGACATTTACTAAGTAATTATAATTTAATTACTGTACAGACAGACGATGCAATAATGATATGACCAAACAATACTGGTTTGGTGGTGTAAAGGCTTCTATACAAATTTAAAGTAATTCAATTCGATGCCTGATCTGTTCAAGTTACGGGGATTGTCTTGTACAAATTTCTTATTTATTTTAACAGTTTCTCTAGTAAAATAAAATGCAGCGTTTAGTTTCGCTTTTAGCTATTTAACACGGACGGAAATTGCTGCTTCAAAGCCGCGCATCTCCTTCCTTTAGAAGGGCAGGCAGAGTCGATATCAAAAATACCCCATTGTCCGAATTTTTATATTTTTTTAATCACTTATGCAATACTATAATAGTATGAGGAAAATTTATAAACAAAGTGACACGTCACTATATTGTCGTTCTTTAAAGGTTAAGTTAAGTTGTACGAAATTATGATAATACGAAATTAGGACAATATTTGAGTGAAGTAACAAGAGTACTATATTTTGACTTTAATTAAAACAGGCGTTGAAATAAGTCATTTTTAAGGATAATTTTATATTTAAATATACGTACATTTTGTTTCCTTTTACGTAAAACTGTTTAATTCCCTTCTCGTAAAAGAATGAAATGTCTAGAAAAACTAAAAAAATGAGAGGGAGAGAATACCTTCCTCTCTCCTTTTTTTAGTTCATCCCTACTATACTTTATTTTTTTAATTCAATTATTCATCTATACTATATTTTTTGAATTTAGCCTACGTTCATCCCAAGACCCTCAAGTATCTTTATATCGAATTTCATCACAATCGGTTCAGCGGTTTGGCCGTAATGACGTCACAGACAGACATAGTTAGTTTCGCATTTATAATATTAGTATAGATTTCAATTATGGTGCGCCCACTAGCGTGCATTGTGCGGTAAGCTTGCTCGGTTAACATCTCGTTACTAGAACCGTCAGCGTCCACAAAAAGCCATTAGCTACCATTTATATAGAATTACTCGGCAAAACACTATATTTGTATATGGTGAGTTAGTGGTGAAATGATTTGAAGAATTAATTAATAATACTTCTATGGTTAGTTAGCCAGTAAGTTCTTTATTTATGGCCTTTAGAACTTGCCAGTTGACCAGACACCACTTCACCAATGTCAATGTCTCGGCTTAAGAAGAACATATGAAGGTTTTATTTATCATGAAATGAAACTATTTTTAACCGGATTAATCGCGTATAATATTGGTATTCGAAAATACAGTCTACCTGTGACCCCGGACTACTGTAAAGTGTTTGAAACGTCGGGTACTAAAATGTATTTTCGAATACCAATATTATACGCGATTAATCCAGTTAAAAATAGTTTCATATTAAAATGTGTAATAATCGTGAAAATCAAAGAACTTAATAGGTTTTATTTATTTATTTATTTATACTTTGTACATCACACTTTATTATACCAAAAAAATAACTTAATACATCACTATTAATATTCATAATAAAACAATAGAAACAAAACTATTTCAAATAAAAGGTTATTCGGTAAAGCTTAGCTAATTTTGTGTTACGTTTTGTAAAACCTTTGTTTTGTAGCCTTATGCTTAGGCTAAGGCTTTGTGTAATATTACAGGGGGTAAAGTCAGCTATGATTTATAATATATCACCTCTTTGTACACTTTGGCTATAAAGTTTAAAACCTAAAATCGATGAACATATAAAGCCATAGTATTCAATGAGATAAAGCTTCCTTTATAAGTATCTGTGGCGTAGTTGAAAATAAAGCATCGAAATATACTACAAACAAATTTCATCATTTAAAGTATTAGTATGCGTAATAAGAGTACAGCTGTACTCGGCTATAAATTAGCAAATAACCAACATTAGCTCAGTATTGTATACATATTGAAAATCAGTCAAATGTTAATTGATATGATTAAGCGTGGCTTTTGTACCATTTTCACATAAAGAAACTAATATATTATGACATAATTGATATATCGATTGGATAAAGACTTGCAATGGAGCATACCAGCTTATGTTCCAGAATAGTGAGTATTGGCGAAGTAAAACAATATAAAGACTAACCTAAATATTATTTTAGATATAATATTTTTCTTACTTAGTAAAATATTATTTCAATATCAATATTATTTCATATATGCGTTATACTCGTATAGCAACAAGAAGCTGAGACTCTTTGTTTTCGTCACGTGTGTGTATCCTAAGTGTGAATAACACTTTAAAAATGTTAAAATATTCAAAAAAATAGCTGCCACTCTCAATATATAATATACTGTCTTAATATATAATATAATATCTTAATTTATAATATAATGTCTTAATATATAATATAATATCTAAGTATATAATAGTGAATATCATCAAAATAATTTTCGGTTACCAGATATTTGTAAAAATCGATCGCTACAGAAGGAGATGCTAATTTCAAAGTAGCTGCATAGAACGTATGGCTTAGTGGTCAGAGCTCTTCGATAGGTTCCAAGAGCCACGGGTTCGAGTCTCGCTACGTTCAAACTTTTATACATTTTGTACAAATGTTTTTCACTCGGTTTTTCCTCGTAATTTTTTCATTAATACATTTTTCTAAATTCTTTTCGTTTTCTAATCATAGACTACTTTTCAGCAAAGTCATTAAGATTCAATTAGTACCGGAGAATATCTCTTTTACTTCTTAGCTTTAAAGGTGACTATCCATTGAACATACGTAAATATAAGGTGCTATCGATAGACAATGATTGCAGGTTCTAATCCTATGTTGAACAATAATAAGTATAATATATGTAGATGTTTTCCAATTTTCAAACTAAATGAAAAAAAATTAAAGGAAGAATGCGTCACTAGTTTTTTGCTGCGCAAATAAAATGACAAGAAAATGAAGACATAAATTGATGTGCTTAAGTTTTAAAAAAATATATATCATTAAACAGCTAGCATAAGAAATAAATGTTATACTAAATCTATCACTGAAATTTATAAATTTTGTTATCAGATAGAAGAAACTTTCAAAATAAAAAACACTTTCTGTAGCTATATTTCTTCCACTCAACTGATCTGAAATCTTTGAACGGCAGTTTCAAGAAGTGTACTTTTAAAAACTAAAAGCTATCATGGAATTAAGTTATTTTACATAACAATAAAAAAGCCAAATTGTAAATTATACAAATTAGCTTTAAAAATGACCTAGTGATAAACCATTCTCCATTCCATTCTAAACTCAAATATTTATCAATACTAATGTATAAGAAAAGCGAAAATAGTTATGTCTGACTGTCTATGACGTCATCACGGCGGAACCGCTGAACCGATTGTAATTATTTTTTTACATAGAGATACTTAAGGGACTTAGGATGAAGATAGGCTATTTTTTTCACGCATTTTTTTTTAGTTTTACGAAACAGTCTAATAAAGCCGAAGCCACACTAAAACAAAGTTCTAAATAATTACTGCTTTCGCAAGATTCGAATCCACTGCCACCACATGCCATAATAATGGAATTTCTCTAGAAAAAATAGCTCATAATCTCCATGCTTGCATTACACGAAAGCCCTTACCGTCCCTCTACTCTACTGAGCGCAACACTTAGACATGTTTATCCTACACTAATGATCTCTGACAGCGTTGTATCAACATCGTTTGAATACTTCGTTGCGAATGCACCTTTTCATTTTTGTTGCGTTCCTCGTTTACCCACCCTAGTTCTAAACGTGATTTGCTTTACACGTACAGACAGGGTGATTATTTATTTTTTTCACATATATACATATTAAATTGAATCCATTGTGGTGAAGTGCGTCAGCGTCTGCTTGTATAGCGCAATGCTTGTTAGTTCGATTCCTACTCGGGGGAACGGTTATATTTAAATTAGTTTCGTTTTCTCCGCTCTGGCGAGGACAAGAGGAAGCACGGCGTTGAGTTCTACCACCCAACACCTGACCTGACTGACTGACCTGACTAGGTTCTCTGTGTCTTTCCTATGCTATGCAGCAAAAAGCGTGAAGCTGAAAAAAAAAAATTTTTGACTAATATATCGCTTACTTCGAAGTGTTGTCAACAGCTTTAAAAGTATTTTTTACAAATATCAAAGAACATTATAGAGAGTTTATTAAACAAATTTTTATCTCGAAATACACTTATATCAGCTTATAAATGGCATTGAATGGGTATAAATATGTACAAATCTATTTATTTATCGTAATTTAACCACTAACATAATAGTCTTTAGGAGAGGTTGTTAGCAGTTTAATTGGTAACTCTAAAACTTCTTATTACAAACGAGTATAGTTCATTTTAATATTGCATGGAATCAGACCTGTTCTAAAAACACTAACATTTGACTCGTTGCTTAGAGTAATAGTCGGACTTTCACCATTGAGGTAGTGGGTTCAATCTTCATTGAAGATTTAGAGTAGCTCTAAAAGTGCGTAATATATGAGTTAGCTTAAAAATATATTTAGAAAACGTATAAAAATTTGAACGCAGCGGGATTTGATCCCGTGCCTACGTCGTACAGCTACGTCGAAATTCTTGCACGCTTATTACAACTTATATTTGTTGTTAGCATCTCTGTAGAGAATCTTTTTACGTTTTCTAAATATATCTTTTACAATTTCTTAAGTGTGCAAATAACACTTGTTAAAATACAAAAAATGTTAAAAATAAAAAGTTTAGTCAGTAGGTAGAAGTTATCGCAAAGGATTGAAAGCAACGTCAGCTATCTTAGTAACAAGATGGTTAGGTAAAGTAATAAATGAATGGTTATCTAAGTTTTATCGAAATTAGTGCATTCCGCTGATATTGGAAGTAAATATTTTAAACGACTATCCTACATGGAGAGCTATTAGTATCTTAAATATTGGTGTGTGACGTGTTTTGTCTCACCCATGTCTATGTTATTGGCGGCGTTGAGTTCCGCCGCTCAACACTTAATAGTTTATTCTTTAGGATAAATGTCTACTGTGCCAGTTAAAGCCTTATTGTTTAGAACTTTCTAGATCAATATTTACGCTTTTTCTCACTGATATGCTATAAACAGAGAGTACCTAGTATCAAGACACTCCGCTCTCCATTTTGCGCCCAAATTCGAGACATGCGTGATGAATGGCGGTACTCACTTTATATTACCAGAAACCTCTAATGTGTGCAATGTATTTACGGAGTCAAATATGAATATTCTTCCCTTCGAAACTTATTGCTGGTGTCCCCCAAGGCGGTATTCTGTCTCCTCTCCTCTTTTCCATCTTCATGGACTCTACTACGAACTCTCTCACTTTACTCTTTCATCTTTATGCCAACGATCTTCTACTACGCAACCGTATCTTTTGATGACCTCCATAATTCTATAGCTTAACTCCAATCTTTACATGCTGCTCGCACGTGGAGCAAATCTCAGGTCGCTCTCTTTGGTAGTCGCCAATTACTATCAAAAATAACATCGTCATCCTTATTGTCCATATTGTTTGGTGGTACAAAATTAGAGTTCACGTTCCTGAGTTAAATATTTAGGTCTTACTATTGATTTTTATCCATTTATAAATTTTTAACTTTTTCCCTGGTCTCCACATATATCTGAGGTCAGCAGAAAATTTTCAATCGTCATTACTCGATTGAGTAGATGGAAAAAACTCCTTCATAAAAAAACTAAAATAGCTCTTTCCCAAAATCTCAAAATCATCTATAATCTCATCAATAAGTTGGATCGTTTGCAAAATATAGCCATTCGTTTCATATTCAAGTTAAAAAAAATCGAACACATTACCGAACATAGCATGCAACTTAAATAGCTATCAATGAGACATCGTCGTAAACTCCATATCCTTACACTCCTTTGCACTATTCTCTTTCATCCTAACACCCCAGAGTACCTCAGTCAAATCTTTGTTTTCTTGGCACCAATTATTCCCTTAACCTTAGAGTGATAATAAATTGGAATTACCTCTGAGTCGTACACAAACATATGGTGACTCTTTCACTATCAAAGCTGCGATCCTCTGGAACTCTCATCCGCGGGAAATATGCGAGTCTGACTCTGTTTATATATTCAAGCGTCGTCTAAAAAACTATTTTCTATCTAACGAATTAAAATGTATGTACTATGGAATCATCGTTTATGTAAGTTTATTTTATATTTATGTAAATTTCTATGTCATATATAATACGTAAGCTTTTATTTAGTTTATCTTATTTGTTTTTGTATATCATTTGTACACCAACCTAATTCTTGCCTTCTGGTCTTTTCTCGGTAAGGGTTGCCTGAAAGAGATCACCTATGGTGATAAGGCCTCCTTTACACCTAAATTGTTAATACTCTTTTGTCTTATCTCTTCAGTCTTCAATATAAATATTATTATTAATATATTGGTGTAATAAAGAGTTAAAATAAATAAATAACGTAAATACCAGAGCGAAGAAATGAAAATAATTTAATAATTCCTCCAAATTCCTGAATAAAATGATCGAACCCACAACCGTGTCACTCTACGCCTAACTACAATGTTAATAATAAATTACAAATTATTAGTATTACTAAAATAGTCTATATTTTTCTTTAATACATTATTACTTTAAACTCTAAACTGATTTGATGAGGGCTTGATGTTATTCCAGAATAGCGTTTAAATATATTTACAAAATGACCCAAACCCGACCACTTTTAGCTACATTTGACAAAAAAAAAAAAACACGTGCGGATTTTTTGTACATGTGCATTGTTAGCTGAAGAAATAGCCGAAGCTTTAAGGAGGAAGATTTATCGTCTATCATAGTTCCTTTTTTGTTTTAGTTAATACGTAACGAGTTATTCTCGTATACATTGGTACATTTAAGCGTTTAAAAGTATAATTTAATTTGCAAAACCATTTTTTTTTTAAATTTAATAATGAAAGTTCATTTATTATCCGCTCTGGGAAGGAAGAAAGGAGTGAATTAAGCTTATTCAACTAGGCTTAAAACAAAGATATAAACATTAGTAGATAAATATTTCTACTATTATATTACAGTTATGAACCTAAAACCACACTTACAACCTGCAAAAATATATAATTGTCCTAAAACCGCTATAGCCGGTAAACTGTCGTTTAAACGCAAATTTAAGTCTCTGAGTGTCAGCGCTTTCAAGTGGACAATGCTTGTAGTATTATTTGAATATCTAATTCAGTTAAATACGACGCTGATTAGTTATTCCTTTAAACCAATAATTCTATAAGTAATGTCACAAATTAACATAATATAAATGATAATGTCCATAATCGATTTATTTAGAAATAATTCATAATAAACCCTTGAACAAATATAATTATACAGTTATTTTTGAAACAGAGTACCTTTAGGCTAGATAGATTTTAATGCAGTGGTTTAAATGGCGCAGAAGGTCATAAGTTCATTTCCTTTCTCTAGTCTACTTAGATAGTGCAGTTGAATAATATAAATTATTTTTAATATTTTTTATTTACACAATTAGGATATAACATGAAAAACATTTTAAGAAAACGTTTTAAAATTTGGACATGGTGGAATTCAAACCCGCGCCCCTTGGACACCGTCTAAGTAGTCCGGTAGCTGGATCGTGGCGCAAAGTGATGGTATGGTATGATATACGCGATGGTTGTGGGTTCGATTTCCACCCGGGGAAATAACTTTATTTAAATTTTGAATTGAAACTTTTTCTAACCGAATGAATTGCGTATATTATTGGTATTCGCGTTGAGTTCCGCCACTCCACGCACAATGCTTTGGGTCGGCGTGGAAAGCAGAGAGCGGAGTGTTTTGACACTAGCTCCTCTCTCCACCCTGCAATGTGGGAAGGTAAATACGTTCTTACTAAAAGCGTAATTTTATGAGCTATTTATATGTTTTTTTATATAAAAGCGAAAATTATTTTCCACTACAATTGCATTTGGTCGTGACTTTTCAGTCCGTCACATTTAACCTAACGACAGCATAATGGAATTCACAGTAAATATTCGTTAAGTTTATTTGAGATTGGCGACCTTTGATTTGTCGAGATATAATTCCTTACTCAGTATATATATATATATATATATATATATATATATATATATATATATATATATGTATATATATATTAAAGTGATTTCTCTTAAAACGAGTAAGTGCCGTGGAAATTAAATTTACACCCTCGTAGCGCAGTGGAACGTTATCAGACTATTTGTTGTTGTTACCAGTCTCGTGAACTTTGTGGGTTCAAATTTAATTTAATACCCTTAACAATTCATACTCTTTATTCAAATAGACTATTGCAGGCATTATTGAATCGTCGAAGGAACAAAGCTACCACCGGCTCGGAAGGCAGGCAGCTAAGAAGAGCTGGTGAGAAACTCAACATTTGCACTTTTAAAATACAAAAGTTTCAATTTTATCATTTAATACAATGGTAGCTAATCTGCACCGAACTCGATGTATCGAACCGACTGCATCGGTTTCGTTCAATACACACTCGTACTAGTCGGAATAGACATATTTTAAACCATATTAATTTCTCCAATTTAATGGGACGAATTTATCGAATTCGCCAACTAAACACACGCGGAGAACGAAGTGTCTAGACACTAAAATATATCAAATTGCTAGGACTAAAAAATCGTGGCATTTATAATTATGAAGTAATAATAATAATATATACAGTTTACACTTTAAAAGCTAATCAATCAATGTTATTAATATCGCTTAGAATCAATGCCATGTTAGTACATACTAATATGCGATTATGGAAATTCATAAACAGTATCAAAATTATGCAAATTCTATTACAAAATTTATTACACATAATATTTGTACCGGAATATATGAAATATAGTGTGAATTTACTAAGTATAATTATTTTATAATTTACTTGATGTGAAATTGATAAGCCTGCTACATTGTTATGGGTTCAAAGCCTTCTTGGGGAAACATGTATAGAGGCTGTATATAGTAGAGAACAGAGTGTCCTGACAATATGTTATCTCTGCTTATTTGACAATGATCTTAAGGGATATCAAATACCCGAAGATGTTTATTTCCCTATCTTCTGAGTGGAAATTCTACTTAAAACCACCGCGTTTACAGGCTTACAGAAGTTTGCCCACTGAACCGCAATGGTTTCCATAAAACAAAGGAATTAAAAGGGGCATTCATTCTTAAAGATTCGTTCAAATTTAAAACCTTGTAAATTCATTCGCATTTAATTTAAACTTTTGTTTTAACGCATATATCAATCAAGCCACTTCTATACTACATTGGTGTCCCACAATAAAAAGAAGACAACTTTCACACACTTCTATACTACACTACTAGTATTTATAAAGTCTAAGCACTAGAACTTTTGCTTTATAATAAGTAATACTAAAATACAAGCCAAAATAGAAACATTTCCATCTGAATCAACAAAAGGTCTGCATCGTTGATTAAGATGAGCATCGCACCCCTAGCTCCGTTCCTCTATTGTTCTAGCAAAGTATACGTGTCATAGAGATATGCGAGTACTATTCCTTATTTTAAAAGAACACTTGCTTTTGCACGTGACTATGCATTGATTTTTTTGAGCCTGAGAGCTTAAAGAGTCATGTCACTCCGTTCTAGACTTTCCGCCCAGTTTATAAATATAGTAAAGTCAAAATTTTATATATATGCTACTATAGCTATAGTATGGCAGTGTAACAGCTTCTAACTGTATACATATGTATGTTGTGAAGTGTTTATATTTAAATTATTTCCGTCTCTTGACAGCTGACAAGGCTAAACGCGGAGTTGAGTTCCGCTCAATATGCAATGTCCTGGGTTTCTTTTTGGGTTTGGGGTTGTCTACATACTCTGCTATTTAGGAAAAAGTGTGAAGTAAAAAACAAAAAATATATATTAAAAAAAATCCATTACTCACTGACAGACAACTCGCAGAAATGTAGGGTTCTCTCATTGACAAGATTTTGCTAAATTCCCATTCAAAAAGCAAACAAAATACATTTTACAGTCGAAAGAACTGAGAATATAACTGGATTAAGGCATCGATCATAAAGCTCACAGGCGACAACTTGTTATATAATAATTTAATTCAATATCACACCACTAAAGCATATAGAATAACGTTTGACTGTATGCAGGGGTAGAGGATTCGGATACGATTATATACAATAAACAAAATTCAAATATTATCTACCTAGTTAGGTTAGACAAGTTTGGTAGCAGAGCTGATCAAAGAAAAAATTGAAGATTTAAAAGATTTAATAAATTTAATAATGGCGTGTCTTTATTAGTAAAGAAAAACTATAAGGGACAAGGTTCACATCACATACTGAATATAATAACTTTGTACTAAATAAATTTAACTGTGCATGTTTTAATGTCCCTAAAACAAGCAAGAAACACCATTATAAAACAAGTGTTATAATAAAAAATACAATGTAGAGTTTAATTGAGAAAGCAAAATTTTATAACAATATTTCAAAAGGCTATAAAATAAATATAAAGTGGCTATACAAGTATTTTTGCCAATACCGGGTTTTTTTAAGATTAGAGCTACAAGAAACACACATATTATTACTTACTTACAAATGGCGTTTACTACACATTAATTAAATACTAAGTTATAAACAAAGCTTATAAAAATATCTAGCGAAGTTCTTTTGTAATTTTAAATAAATGGTGTAAGAAATGATTTTCCGCTGTCTGCGTATCTATTGGCTTGTACTTCAATTAAATGTGATTGTTTTAAATTTAATAAATCAACTCAACTTTTGTTTTCTACCACCAGAAAATTGGTGCTTCAGGACGTTATCAAATATTTAAAAAACAAAGACGATGCACTTAATATGAAGAGTGAAAAGAGATATATTAAAGTATTATTTTTTAAACGTTTAAAGTGATGTTATTCGCACACTAAAGGAAATTGAAAGGACATATTTAGAAAACGTACATAAAAGAAATTTGAACGTTGCGTTGGCTTAGCGGACAGAGCGCTTGAACGGTTTTCAAGAGGCGCGGGTTCAAATCTCGCTGCGTTCAAATTTTTATACGTTTTCTAAATATGTCTTTTTTAGATTTATTAGTAAGTTTGTAGCCGATATCAAAAATGTATGTAACTGAAATTATCCAAAACTAACAAATAATCCGATATAGTTTTATATCCGTAACTGAAATCAAAACCGATACAGTATTTTTCGTATAATCCCCTCTCACTTCTGATCCCTAATACATATAGGTATAAGAAAATTACATCAACATATAAATATTAAGATAACAATAAAATTTATTTTTCAATATCGTAAAAGCTTTGTGGGCGAGAGTTAGTTATATTTGGCTTTGTTATTGAAACACATAAATTATATCCGATTTAAATAATTCAATTACCATTAAATTATTTTTTATATACTATAAAGGTATAAAAGTTAATATAAAATTAATTAAAATTCTTATTAAATATGCAGACATCTAAACAAGAATTCAGCGTTTTATATTTTATAGAATTGGAAATAGTAAATGTATAATGGTCGACGCGAACGAAGTAGTGTTATTATTTTATAAATATAACATACACACTTATATTATAAATATTTGACTTGGAATAGGATACGGAAATAAATATATTTAAAAAAACCCCCTAAGAATTTTGAATGAGAACTTTTCTCTAAGCTCATAATCTTAAAGCAAGTAAGGTCCCAAGGGACAGATCAATTGGGTTTTGAAATATACACTCACATTAAGCTTAGAAGAAGGCCCTAGAAGTGCAGTGGAATTGTACATAATAATAGATTTGCAGTTGGAATTCAGTGTACAAAAATTGTACTAGATTTTTTAAATATATTTTTAACTAGCGACCCGCTCGCGGCTTCGCGTGTGCTGTTTACGGTGGCCTTTTAGTAAAACAATGAAAGTCCTAGAAAAACTTTAACACAATATGAGAACACAAAGTAGTCTATGCTCATCCCGAGACCCTCAAGTATTTCTATATAAAACTTCATCACAATCGGGTCAGCGGTTCGGCCGTGATGACGTCACAGACAGAGTCTTTCACATTTATATTATTAGTAAGGATCTGATCGTTAAATAGGCAAAGCTTATTTAAGAAGACTTAATAATAAAAAAATGTAACAAATGTGTCAAAACTTTGCCATAGTGGGATGTGAACGTATAGTGCTGCTGCAAGAAGCCGTGGGTTCTAAGTTCTTACTGAGATTGATTACTGAACTAACCTTCATAGGTTAGTTTTATATAGACTTTCAATAAATATATTTAAAATCCATAATGTGTAACGGCCATCCGAATGGTTTACACTCAGATTGGCTTTGGGTTCGATCTTAACTCAGGGGAATGATTATATTTAAATTATTTTCTCTAGAAAGACTATTCGCGACGTTAAGTCTCGCCATTCGACATGCAGTGTTTCTAATTTAGCGGGGAGCGTAGAGCGGAGAACGGAGTACCTTGATTCTAAGTTCTCTCAGTCTACTTTACTGTATGGGAATAAACTCAAATTTTATTCACAATTTTATAAGTACTCATTTTTCAATAAAAAAATAAATTTATTTATTCAATAAAGCTTTTATTCAATTTCTTCCCCGATAGCAATCTTGGCAGCGAGAACGTTGTGTCTAGACACTACGTCCTTTGCATTACGTCTGAAATCGAGACATTGCGAGTTGAATGGCGAAACTCAAATTACTTCCGTCTTAGCAAAGTGAGAAAATGAAAATAACTTATCTTAAATGAAAATAATCTTACTTAATCATTCGTCCCATGTGGGATTGGAACCCGTATTCATAACGTTAGAGTCGACGCTGTGAAAAAAAAGGTTAAATATGACTATATGTAATAATATAGGCTATGTATTCAATACATGTATTTATTTAAAAGAAAATAGTTTTTTTTAAAACAAGCTTCTTTTGAATTATTCACAGAATGCTGTTTCATTTGAAATACATATTGTAGCAGTGCTTTAAAATTAATTAGTCCGCCATTTTGGGTAGTCCACCATCTTGGATTTTGAATTACGTCAGCCAGCTTATCAAGCATTGTCAACCAAACAAAACGTGTATGCAAAATTTTAGCTTAATTTCTCATTATTATACATCCTTATATATGCTTCAAAAAAGCGTTGCAAGTAAATAAAAAGCTTGTAAAATACGAGCCTACCAGCTATAAAACTACAAACAACATTAAATATCAAATTTAAATATATTTTAGGAAATCGTCAATCATGATAAACGTTTACGAAGCTCTTATCTCCGCTTTTTAAATAAAATTAGCTAAAAGCCTTTTAGCTAACAGGCCATAGCCTTCTTTATATGGCATCGTCGATATGCAGTTGCACTTTTGGACTTTAATAATGTGTGGGCTAGAAATTTGGTCGAAAAGATTGATACAGTGGGTGGGACACGTTCACACGTTAAGTCGACGGTGGTCTCCATCTAGGTCATGATATGTATGGTAATTGAAGTTTAATCTAGTGTAAAATGGCATCTGGATGGTAGATGGTAGTGAGTTCGATTTCTACTCGTGACGGATAGTATAATATAATATATTTAATCTATTTACATTTCTCTCAACTTGTAAAACAAAACGCGGGGTTGAGTTCTGATGCTGTATACGCTATGTCGTGAATTCTTGCGGAAGGTCGTGAATACTAATTCCTTATTATATTTACTGCATATATTTAATTCTGTTGGTAGGAATATTACAAAGTATATATGTACGAGTAAGTTAATTTTGAATACAAAATTAACTTACTCGTACATATATACTTTGGTCCATACAAAGCTTGAAAGCCACTATTGCTTGTAAGATACAAGCAAATCAGAATGGAGAACGGAGTGTTTTTAAATAAATTAAATAAAAGAATCAAACCTAACTCCAAATTGCTGTTCAAAGTCCACGATTAGGCATTAATCTTGAAACACAAAAACCTGATATTGTTAGACAAATTCCTTCTACATACTTTATATTATAATACACATATAATTTAATTCATCTAGTTAAATTCTAAGCGGATGTCAAAATATCAATAATGATGGGTGTGCATTGCAGACAAACTGTTTATTAATATAATGAGCTTCGAACCTACACTTAAGTCAGCTTTCACATTAACTTTTTGTGTCGTGGGTACTGTAATTACAGGTATTTGTTCGAATATTTGAATACTAGATTTGAGACGCTTACTAAGTTAGGTGCGGAGATTCCATTGTGAAATTAGTTTAGATGTCTTTGAAATCGTAATACAGCTCCACGCTTCTTACTCTCCATTTTCCACTTTATACGCAAAATCGAGACATTACATGTTAAGTGGCGAAACTCAACAGCGGAGAAATTATAATTTAAATATAATCATTGCCATGAGTGGAAATAGAACACACAATCAGTCATATTCACAATCAGACGCTATGCCACTAAACCGTGATGGCCACTCCTATCCATGGTATATATTTTATTGTCTTAAATTCGGATAACTTTATTAAATTTAGGCCAGGTGAATGTAAACACGATTGGTTGTGCGTTCGATTCCTACTCAGGGGAAGGATTATACTTTAATTATTTACATTATATTAATTTCTCTGCTCCGGTTGGACAGAGCGGTCGATATCCGCCTCTCGACTCCAAATGTTTTGATTTCGGACGATTCACTCACAAAATTATTTCTGAATACCCCGTTATACGGGAAAAAGCGTGGAGACGTTTCTTTTTTTTTTTAAATTTCGTTTCTATCCTATATAGATTTGAAACCCGAAATATAATCTAATTCGGGGTTCGAATCTCTAAGTCAGTTACATATTTGTTTACTTTTTATTTCCTTCGCATTTATTTTACAATAGTTCAAAATAGACTTATATGACCATCATCATGACATGACGTCATACAGAAAAAATGGAAAATGGAGTCACTATCCCCATGTATTTATCCTATAAAGCAGGTTAAGCCAGAGATATATATATGTATCTAATTATTGATATTATTAAACTATGACATTTATTGGCGATGACCGACCGTTTCGTAGTCACTAAGTTAACTCTAAGTTAGGAGCGGGCGAGCTATAAAAAATCGTCTATAACAGTCTGTCTGGTTGTTTTGATGGCTCGACTTAACTCATAATATTTATTTAAGTAGGCTTTTTACAAGCTCTTTTGAAACGCCACGACGCTACCACCGGTTTCGAATGTTGACTTTTGGTTGTAAAACTTAGTTTTTTCTTTTATATTATACGTTTATTATAAATGTGTTCTTATATTGAATGCAAATTTTAATATTAGATTCATCTATTCGTTAGAAATATTGAAAACTATTCTTTGAAAGGTTTTACAGCTTTACGCACTCTTAGCAGCCGAACTTTCCGCCTGGAATTGAGACATTGCGTGCGGAACTAAACGCCGCGGAAAAATTAATATATTTTAAATAGAAATCATTCCCGCGGTTGTTAAATTGGGATGGATAATAAAACAAATTATATAAATAAATAAGCAACAAAATGAATTAAGGCTTCAACTCGGCAGACTGATCTTTTATAACCAGGATTAACACAGACAATCGACATACAATGAGAACATCGTGGGCGCAGTGGGACAGCGACTGACGCTACTAGCACAATTGGTTGTGAATTCGATTCCACTCGGGAAAATTATGATTATACTTATTAATTTCTGCGCTCTAGTACAAAAGACAAAAGCGCGGCGTATAGTTCCGCCACCCAACACGCACTGTCCGGGCTTAAAGTACTGTACTTAAGTCTTGAAGTTAGTGTTACTATACAATTGTATGTAGAGATATCTACACTGCTATAAGAAAATAAATTATATGCCCGTAAATAAGTACTTAAATAATTTTATATTAAAACCTTCGCTAACTTTCATATTCATACCAATAAATTAAATAAACACTTTTAATTAATATGGCACATGAAGTTTTCAAGTCAACACTTTAGTGTGTTCATTTTAATGTGTTAATAATGTGTCTGCTTCTATTCGTCGTGGTTGTGGGTTTGATTCCCATTCAAGGGAATTATTACATTTAAATTATTTTTATTTGTCTCGCAACTCAAATTCAAAAGGAAAGTGTAAAACGGAGTGTCTTTATACTAGGTACTCTCTATGTACACTACTATGGGGGCTTAATTATTTAATTGATACTATTAGAGCAAAGGGCGCGCATAAATTCTTATTTGTTTAAGATAAAAGTGATATATTTAATTAAACTTGTTTAAGTCATCTCTGGCATTAAGATAATGAATGTTCAAAATTTCTTAATTTTCTAATGTAATTGAGCAACTGCTCACGGGCTCTTTTATGCGGAACTCTCTTCCGAGACTGACTGATAATGCTGACAATACTGCCTTTTAAAAATCGACATATTTAGACAAATATAAGTTGTAATAAGCGTATAAGAATTTCAACGTAGCTGGATGTAGAACGCATGGCTTAGCGGTCAGAGCGCTTTAACGGTTTACAAGAGGCGCGAGTTCAAATTTTCTTACGTTTTCTAAATATGTCTTTTTCAATTTCCTTAGTGTGCGAATAACACTTTAAAAACTTAAAAAAAAAAAATACTGACATTATTATTGTAATTGATAAATCAAAAGTATTGTAATCACCTATTTGAATAAAGAATGCGTTGATTTTAAGTGCAAAAAGAAAGGCCTAGTAACTTTTCGTCTAATTAAAGAAAGGAAAGCTAGTGTGTTAGTTATTCAATACAAAAGTATACTACTGGTTGCTCGAACAATACAATGAATTAACCAAACTCATTGTCTCCAGTTCAAGCAAAAAGTGGAGACCGGAGTAACCTTGACCCTAGGTTCTATCTCTGACTACCCTAGTTATGTGGGAAATATAGCATGAAGCTGGAATTTCTTAGAATAATTTAATTTCAATAATCAGTTTATTTAAAAAAGCATCATCTTTTGAAGTGACAAATTAAGATGGTAATATTCTATTTTAATATAATTTTGCTTGTTATTTTTGAATAAGAAAACAGTATGGTTTTTTCAACTAACCCGGGATGGGGACGTATGTGAGTTTAAATTGTACTTATATCTGACATAATATAAGTACTTAACAAACAACAAAAAAGAAAATGAAGTGCTTTGTCACAAATTTATTTGTGAAGAAATTGTAGAAAAACAGTTTACTTAAGGAATAAGATACTTGTTTGTTTTTTTTTCATTTTTAAGGTGTTAATCGCACACTTAGGACATTGCAAAAGACAAATTTAGAAAACGTATAAAAATTTAAACACAGCGGGATTTGGACCCGCGCCTCTTGAACCGTCTTGAACGGTTTTCAAGAGGCGCGGGTCCAAATCCCGCTGCGTTCAAATTTTTATACGTTTTCTAAATATGTCTTTTTCAAGATATTTGGTTTTTGCGATTATTACACAATTTACGACGAAATTATTTAATTGGATCGAGGGCGTATATTTTGTGTCGTAGTCGACCTGTGACCGCGGACTATTGTAAAGTATTCGACAAATATATTTTGGAATACCGAAATATACACGGTTAATGAATCCGGTTTCATATCAGTCTACTTGTTAAAAGTTTGTGTCAATTATATTATAACATTCACTAGACTGTACAAATAAATTGTATTTTTATTACAAATTTAAAAAATAATTAGATAAGCCAGCCAGTTGTGATTAAATTTTAAATAGAGATATTTGAAGGGTATTAGGATAAGCATAGGCTTTTTCGCCCATTTTTTAAGTTTTTGCAGGAATTTCATTGTTTTAGGAGAAGAAGCCGCCGAAAATACGAAACAGTTTACAGCTCACGCGGGCGAGTTCGCTTATAGTTACGTAATAAAAAGCTTCAGTCGAGATTTTATAGATGAAATATAACTTATATTACAAAATATTATTTTCAAATGTTATTTAAGTGCATATTAGTGTTTATTATAGGACGCGTGGATATTACCCAAGTGATCATGTTATCGAATCTCGGTACTTTTATCAGTTTGACATAAAAAAATACTGACAGTGTGACAGTTACTGACTACGATGGTTATGGGTTAGATTCCCGTTCGGGAAAATGTGTATATTTAAATTATTTTGTTTCTCCGCTTTAGTGACAATTTAATTAATTAATTTTGTTTAATTTCACGGCGTTGCGTTCCGCCACACAACACGCAATGTCTCGAATAGGGCGGTAGAGAACGGATTATTTTGACACTAGGTTCTCTTCATACCCGGCTATACGAGAAAAAGCTTGACTTACAAATATGATAATATCTTAACAATGGGCTCTCTCTTTCTATCGCGCTACACGCGGCAAATTGATTTTATTACAGTTAAATTAATATGAGAAATCTCTCCATTTCTTAAGGGATATAGGCAATTTTCTACACTTAGCGAATTGAGGCTTATCATTTTATATGTATGTAAGAGAAATATTGAAATACCGTGCACAAATTTAAACCTGTGACCCAATGAATCTTCGAATCCGTCGAAAATAACAATTTAGTCCAACGGATTCTAAATGCGTTTGGTTTCAAATGCTGCTATAATAAACTTGTTAAGGATAAAACACTTTACTTCACTTTTTTAAATCACCTTTACTTTTTTAAATTACAACTTTCAATACTATTTAGTTTTGAACAGTTTTCAAGAGGCGCGGGTTCGAAACCTGCTGCGTTAAATTTTTATACGTTTTCTAAATATGTCTTTTTCTAAATATGTCTTTCTTTTTACTATTTAGTTATTGAATCACAAGTTTTAATATATCAAAGCACATTAGTCAATATCCCTATTCAAGAATATTTAAACTTTGTAATATTTGATTAACGATGAGACGGGACCGTTGACAAAAACTTTTGTTTTGATAGCAGATAACGTAATGTACTTATTTATGTTCACCAAAGTGAATAAATACGAGAGCCAGATAGGCGAAGACGGATTTATAATAACTTACATTAAAACGATAAAATAACTTGGAAAGATAAAATGCCTTATCTAAATATATTTGGCTAATAAATTATACAGACAGATAAAATTAAAATGTTTTGCTTACAAACCTTTGCATTCGTTGGCGTCGCGTGCCGTCGCTCTTCCCCATGGTCGGTCGAAGTGGAACGGCTTGCATCTCTCACAGTCTCGACCGGCAGTGTTGTGCTTGCAGTCACATGCCAGCTGGACCCCCTGAGCTCCTTGCGGCCCCTGAGTATCGTCACCCTTACCCGGAATACACCTGGACGCGTGCCCGTTACATTTACAGCGACCGCCTACAGCAAAATCAGAAACCGCGTAGTGCTGTGTCCCAGAAGCTGCTTGCTTCTTAATATCCACTTCGTCACCCTCATTCATCATGTGCAATCGGTTAAAAACAACCCTTACATCGGTCGCGGTTACCCAGTCTTGGAGTACAGGGGATATATCAAAGTTGGCCGCACTGGGACGTCCTTCCAAGGTACTAAAAGCTAGTCTAGCACCACCAGAACTCTCCCCGGCTAACCGATGAGAATCTGAACATCTAGCTTCCTGCTCGTTCGCGGCTGTCACGGTCGCTTTATTCGGACGCCCGTACACGCGCCTACATTGGCTCGAATAGAATTGAAACGGTTGCCAAGTCACACCGTAATCTGCGCTCTTGTATATAGCGACGGAGTCTGGACGTGCGGCCTTTGGACAAAATTGTAAACTAACGTAAGTTAATTCATATTTTTTGCCCAGGGACAGGGTGAGGGATACGTTATCTGGAGGGGAGTCGTAGGAGGCAGGAGGTAGAGCAACAGACCTCCAGCAGGTCACATCGTGTGGGTTGTTTAGATCGGTCAAGAAAGTAGGTGGATTCCGTTTATCTGGTCGGGCTGCGTCACAAACTCGGCAAGCATTTTCCGGATTCTGGTCTCCAGGTGGATCGCATAGTTGTTCAGGCCCTCGTCTTCCACAAATGGAAGAGGCAACCACTGGGTTCCCGAAGGCTGCATTAACAAAATCGGGGATACACCGTCTTGGGCGTCCATCTTCGTAGCATGGGTCCGGTGGGGTAGCCGCCAGGGCAAGGGCCGCAGTGGCAAGAAAAGCCACGGCCACGGGCATGTTAACACTCGTCACTCACTCGCGTAGCTCGGCGGCAACACGTGCGCGCCAGTCGGATGCCGCCGGCAGACTAACGCGGGGCGGGAGCTTACGAGCTTACGGTACGACTTTGTTAGTGAAAGTTTTTTCTTTCGCGGCACTTGGATTTTATCTATTTAATAAAATTTTATTATTAAAACAAACGATAACAGTTCATAAGTTGTAAAATATACGGAACGGTCTACGAATACCAAATTTTTGTGAACATTAAGAAAGTAAAGCTTAGAAAATGGGGATGTTCATTTGCCACAAAAATTTTAATAATGGTGTTCAATTATTTTAAAATAACGGAATACTTTGCATATTGTTTTGTTAAATTTATAGCTGTAACTTTTATATTCAACACGTACAAATAATAGGTAGGTTGTTGGAAGGCAAGTCTCGGCGCACCCATACCTGAACGTAATTGTATTTAGTATTTTTTACACGACTTCACGAAGCATGGAGGGTTGGCTTTGATAAGATTTGTCCGTCTGTCAGTTTGTCCCTAACCGCATTACCACGTTAAGGGCATTCTTTTATATTATTGCCTTGGCTAAGCTTTTGTGCGATTCTTTATTGTTTTCTGCAACTAGTTTAAGTACTTGACCTGTTTTACAATTAAGCTCACATACTTGGCAGCGTTATTCAATTATTTTTTTTGTTTAACTGTAATTAAATTCTAACTGACAAAAATAGGCTTGAATTTTATTATTTTGTACATCATTATAATATAAACTTATAAGAACTTCACTATATATATGTTTTTTATTATTTTTCTTTCCCCGCATAGCGGAGAGTTACCTGTTGTCACGACACTCCGTTTTCCACTTTCTGGCCGAAATCTAGACATTAGTGACGGAACTCAATGCCGCGCTTTTGAATAATCAAATAATATTAATACATAGGTATTGCCCCCTGTTTTTTTTATTTTATATAAACATTTTGACTCTTCGCCACAATATATCTATACGACCAAATATCGATGCAACTATTTATCTGTCGTGGCGCAGTGGGCCTCTATCCCATTGGAAGCTATAATTGTGGGGTCGGGAACCCTGCTCGAGGAAATTGATATATTTAATTTAAATCATAATATATTCCAAATTCTGGTAAGTTTTTAATTGGAATTTGCAGTCTTGACACTTCGTTCTCTCTGCGTAGCTTATTATTATTTTATTATATATCCATTAGTATCCATCTATTAGTCATTATAAATAAGTATTTAGTAAATCATATATTTTGTAAGCTTTCCCTAGAGCTTTAAAAAGGGCTTGATGGTTCTATACTCTACGACTTGGAAGAATTTTAATAACTCTATTGAGTTTTAGACAAATGGTCTTAGCAGATGAGATAAAAATTGTAAAAAGTCTTTAGAGGGCGACAAAATTGATGATGCTTGAACAATATTTCACACAATTTACACAATTATAATAGTCGTTTACGTTATTAAAACAGCATATTGGGCCAGCCATAAAACCTGCTTTTGTTGTAAGAGAGAACCTAGTGTCGATACACTCCGTTCTTATTTCCCGCCAGTGGGCATCGAACTCACAACTGTTGCTGTTACAGTCACACGCTATTCCATTGCGTCATGATGGCCTATTTTGATAATATATTAATCTATTGATATAATAAAAATGTAACTGATCGCTGTCTGTACATGGAAAATATTTAAAAAATGATGATATTGGGGTTAATTTACCCCAATAATATTTTGAATGTTATAGAACCCAAAACAATTATTTTTTAGTTTATTTTCTGTTTGTTTGTTTGTTCACGCTAATATCAGAAACATCGTAAATAACAAGGTTACAATCAGCTAAATTATATATTTCAATTGAATATTTCTCTAAACACGGTTCGATCTCGCCAAATGATGAAAATTTATAACCTTTGTGTAGGTTCGAAAAATTCGCTTTAGCGCACTAACTGAAGTTGTACCAACTTTAATCGCATGGAAAACGCTTGTATTAAAACAAGCTTGCGTCTTATAAGGAGTCGGGACCCAATATGCAAGTGTATATATAATTAACGAAAAAAATACAATATTTTCAAACCATTGTGGCTAGTGAAGTATTTAACTGTAAATGAGATGGTTGCAAATTTTTTTTTCTTCCTTGTTTGATAAAACAAAATACTATCTCGCGACATTTCTATTTAGGCGGGAAATAGCGGTTATGTTGAGCTAGCTTTCCTGGTTACCACAGATTATAAAAGCAAAGTATATAAGATAAAAAAAAACAACAAACAAATTAAAAAAGGTTATCGCTTTTATGAAAACAATAAAGTATTCTTAAAGCATAATTTAGAATATTAATGTTCAAATAAAGAAGATTTCTTACAAACACTCGGTTATCTTGATTTATGCGTCTCAGTGCCAGCTCTCTCCAAAGCAGCGTTGAGATTATAATTTTATTTGGCCACCTCGTTGTCAATATACAGTAAATAACAATATTTAAATACTAGTGCCCTGCTCGCGACTTTGCCCGCGTGAACTATAGCTGTTTCGTATTTTCGGCGGCTCTTTTGTAAAACACAATGAATTTCCTTTAAAAACTAATAAAAATGGTAGAAGACCTGCAAGTGTCTCTTTATAAAGTTTCATCACAATCAGTTCAGCGGCCTGGCCGTGATGACGTCACAGACGGACGGACAGAGCTACTTTCACATTTATAATATTATAGTATGGATTATGTATACCGTCATGGCACAATGGTCGTTTATTTTGCTGCATGATATTTGCGGAATAATAGATGACGTTATAGGAATGGCGAAAAAAGGTTCATCAAATAAATATTTGTATTAATTTTTACAGATAATATTATAGTCTGCCATGATATTTTTTTTTTTATTGAACGGAGTACCAAAATCATAAATAATGAAACACATTTTTAAGAAAACGTATAATAATTTAAACGCAGCGGTATTCGAACTCGCGATTCTTGGGATCCGTGCAATCACGCTGGTCTTAAGTGTGCGAATAAAACTTTAAAAATGTTAAATAGTCTTAAATATTATAAAAAATTTTAAGCTACTACTATGAACAGTTGTATATTTGCTTTTTAACTTCCTTGTTTCTTCCTTCCTACACTTTATGCCACATTTAATTGTGAATTTTGTGTGCTACTTAAGTTATATAGCTAATTAATAGTTCACGCTTTGTTCCGCATAGCAGGGTAGCCCTAATGTCAAGGCACCGTTCGCCACTTTCCGCCTGAAATCGAGACATTGTGTGTCGAGTGGCGGAACTCAACGCCACACTTTGTCTTAGGTACCAGAGCGCGGAAATGAAAATAATTTATACATAATCATACCCTCGAGTGCGAATCGAACCCTCAACCAGTCGCGTTTACAGTGAGCGCTGTCCCACTGCGCCACGATGGCCTCTATGCATCCAGTAATAAAATTAGAAATATAATTATTTTTTTATAATTTTTTAGTGTTAATCACACACGTAGGAAATTAAAAAAAAAATTTTTAGAAAGCGTATAAAAAATTTAACGCAGCGGGATTCGAACTCGCGCCTCTTGGAAACCGTCCAAGCGCTCTGACCGTTATAAGCCATGCGTTTTACAACCATCTTGCGTCAATACAATAATTACATGATTTGAACCAGTTATCTACACTTAAGCTTGTTGATAGGTTTTATTTAACAAGACCTTTTGCTATAATTATGACAACTACATAATATATAGTAGTAATGCGGGTACTTGTAATTCTTTTGTTATGACTTTTAATGTTTCTCAAGCAAAGGGTTTAAAATATGTGGTCATCGTGGCACAGCGGGACAGCGTCTGGCTACACATCCGACGGTTGTGGATTCGATTACCACTCAAGAGAATGTTATATTTTTATAATTTAATTAGAATTATATTATTTGATCTCTATTTCTCCACTCTCTCTTCGATTAAAGATCGCAGAGATGAGCTCCGCACCTTTGTTTTCAATGCCTCGAATGCGGACGGAAAGTGTACAACGGAGTGTTTTAATACCAGATTCTCTTTAGAGACTACTCTTTTCATTTAGAGTAATTACCATCAATTTATTATCCACTTTTCACCTATATAGAACAATAAATCCAATTTAAACAATTGAAAATAGTTAAGTAGGTAAAAATAAAACAAATGTCAGAGGCATCGTTCCCTTAAAAAATAATTAACAAAGATGTCCAAAGACTTTCTTGCAATTTAAACAATATTATGCAAATATAAACGTAAATATGTATGTTATTAAGTATTGAATTTGTCCTGAAGCGCGCAGAGATAGCCGGAAGTGAGTAATTGCCGGTGTCCGAGATAAGGGTGAAATAGCATTTCCTTCGTAAGTAATACTGTTATTGATGATACTTGGGTCATATTTCGCGTTTCAAAGCTTATTATTTAGTTATTCAAATATTATTAATAATTAATTAATATCTATCTATTTCATTAAAGCTAGAAAGGTTTTTTATAACTTAACTTGTATATGGCAAATCGGCAGAAGGAATCTAATACCAAAGACTGACTAAAAACGCTATGTCAGTGGCCTCGATACCCATTCGGGGGAATAATTATATTTGGATTATTTTCATTCCCTCGCTTTCTAGTACCGCTCCGCAATTCAACTCTCCAATTCGGATAGAAAACGGAGAACGGAGTGTTGTGGCACTAGGTTCTCTCTCCCTATCAGAGATATAGCATAAAGGATGAAGAAAAAAATATGGATGTGTATAATAGACATAAGTGTACATAAGATTCAAAGTATATATATACTACCGCCATGAAATAAAGCGAGCCTCCTTTTAACATCTCTAAACACCCGCAACTGTATAATTGTTAATTATTATCTGTCAAATTAAAGCTACTGCTTAATTAGCAAAAGGCCCTCTTCAATGAGGGTCTAATTTATTGTTCTGATAGGCTCATTTATAAATATTATGGAATAATTAAAAACATCTCTCGTATTTTCAGATGGATGGTGGAGCGGGTTTAGTGACACGAATTTGTATACTCTTCTTTGAAACATGTTGGGTGGTGAACCCAAAGTTTGTCTTTTTAATTTAATATTTAATATATATTTTTTATTTAATTTAGATTGGCCGTTGCTCAAGACGTCGTCCGCGTAGTGATCAATATCTCCGCCAAATTACAAGCTTGTAGCAATAAAATTAACGACTTTCGTAGTGCTGTTCAGTATGGAAATTTAAGGTTAGAAAATAAAAATTGTTGACCTATGCGGCCTTCGTAGCACAGTGCGATACATCTGGCAGAGAACGCGATGGTTGTGGATTCGATTGCCACTTCAGAGTGGTTACATTGGTATTGTTTTCATTTTTATTTCCGGTAAACATAACGATGGGCGTTGAACCCAAAAAAGAGAACAGTTTCTGCATTAAATATGCAACGTCTCGAAATCCTGAAAAAATTACAATCTTCTGATGGGGAAGACTTAAGAGTAATCCATACTATTATTGTAAATACAAAAGTAACTTTGTCTGTCTGTGACGTCATCACGGCCAAACCGCTGAACCGATTGTGATAAATGTTTACATAGATATACTCGAGGATGTAAGGAGGAAAATAAATTACTTTTTTCTCCCATTTTTTTTATTTTTTCCAACAAATTTATTGTTTTAAGAAAAGGTTGCCGAAAATAAACACAAGAGAAATAGCGAGCGAAATGCGGGCGAAGCGATGCTAGTTGGAAATAAATTGATCAAATTCTTTCGTTCTTGAAAATATAATTGTTACTAACTTGCATGCATAATTTACTTAATTCTTGCAAATGGACGTACCAGTGTATTTTACTAATATAACGTATTTATTTAGTTAACCTAACCTAGTAACTAACTAAATAAATAAATATCAATGACTAAATTATAATATTTAACATTTTTCAAGTGTTTTACGCACACTTAGGAAATTGAAAAAGACATATCTAGAAAACGTATAAAAATTTAAACATAGTGGGATTATAACCCGCGCCTCTTAAACGGTCGTCAAGAGGCGCGGGTTCAAATCCCGCTGCGTTAAAATTTTTATACGTTTTAGAAATATGTCTTTTTTTTTTATTATAGAGATTCAAATTCATTAGTCGTGCATTCACTCACAAGTAATAAAAAACAACCAACGTCAAAATATCCAAACATTGAAATTATTCAAATAAAATAGACTAAAATATACTTGTTCAAATAGTTTACAATCAAAATTAATTATATACTTATTAAGCTCTTAGAAGTAAATAAGCTTTTCAATCACTTCCTCGCAAGCCCAGCATTTGTTATCTTAGACCTTGATACAATGGCTGTAGGTCGCATTGTTTCTCTTACATTTGCGTAATGACTCCCATTACATGCATTGTTGTACGAATATATGTAGTATATCCCAGTTCATGTGCAGACTCTAGACGCTAGCTTGAAATGGATGGCAAACGCGAGTGATTGTGTGTTCGTGGGTTCATGGGTTCATGGGTTCGTAGGTACAAGACGTGACGTTGAAGATGGCGTTGAGTTTCGCCACACACACGCAATGTTTCAAATTCGGGCAGAAAATGGATACGGAGTGTCTTGACACTAGGTTCTCTCTGATAACCTTGCCATGGCTTTGTCAGATAAATATTCACATATTGCATATGAATACACACGTGTATATAAAAGTCCCGTATTTCTGTAATTCAATGAAGGACTAAACAACTGCGTGTAGAAATCTAAAACTTGGCTTCAAAGTTCTTTGGGGAGTGCGGAGGAGCAGTAAGATAGGATTCGCTAAAATTGGTAAGGGAACAGGAAACTGGGATATTTCAGATTAAAGTTGAAATTGAGGGAGACATAAAAGGTAGTATGGCTAGAGTTAAAAATGTACGCAGATAAAGTAGCTAGTGACAACTTGTTTTATATAATAAAAAAAATAGCTTCACGTTTTTTCCCGCATAGCAGGATAGTCAGAGAGAAACTAGTGTCAAGACACTACGTTCTCTACTTTCCGCCCCAAAATCAAGACGTTGGGTGTTGAGTGGCTGAATGCAGAGCCCCGATTTGTCTTGTCACCAGAGCAGATAACTGAAATTAAAAATGATCATTCCCTCGAGTAGGTATCGAACTCACAACCAATCACGCTTACTGTCAGATGCTGTCCCATTGCGTCACGATGGCCTAAAGATGGGCTTAAATAATATTTATACATTGAAACTATAAGTGTTTCACTGAGATCTTTACTTAAGCAAATATGATTGTATCACTGCCGTTAAAACCAAATACAGCATTTTTTCTAATTCAACCAATTATTATACTTAATTTGAAACAATACCATTTTATTATACTTTAAACAATAAACTATTCAAATGGAATTTGTATCCACAAACTTTCCTTCAAATATTTACCCTTGCCTTCAAATTCCTCTTTTTGTTTAAAAACAGCGGCTTTAGATAAAAGTAAAACCTCTAACATGAAAAAAAGCCTAGCGGACGACCAGCTCTTAATATGTAAATCTGTTTTATACAGTAAAAGTGCGTGTGCGCAACAACTTCATTCCTTTTCAGCTCAATTAAGAATGATTACTTAACTAAGATCTAACGAGATAGTGAAATGTAAGGCTAGAAGAGACTTTATATTTTTTGCCGTATTTCAAAGGAAAACACATTGTGATAAGCTACTCCAACCAATTTTTAGATAAACTGCTATTACAAATACTATTTTAAGATTGTCCATTTATATATATATATATATATATATATATATATATCTCTCTTTTTCAGACTGGTTGAACTCGTCGTGGCGTAATGGGGCAGCGCCTGATCGTGGGTTCGATTCCCACTCGAAGTATCCTCTGCCCTGGTACTGTCGATTCTGATATTTTTGATTTCGGGTAAAAACCTGCTATGCGAAACAGCGTGAAAAACTTTTACGAAAATTATGCAGACAGAAGCGTATATGAAATATGGCACAGTTAAGTTTTACTTATATAAAACTTTATCATAGTAGGTTCAGCGGTTTGGTCGTTTCGCCGTCATGACGTCACAGACAGACAGACAGTTACGCGTATATGAAATATGGCACAGTTAAGTTCTACTTATATAAAATCTTATCATAGTAGGTTCAGCAGTTTAACGTCACAGACGTGATGACGTCACAGACAGACAGACAGTTACTTTCACATTCATAATATTGGTATAGATTTTAAAATAAGCTACGTTTGTACCATTGCAAATGAATTCGTCTAATACTATAATTCAAAGTAAAATATAATCTATATCTATTCTCTACATATAATAAAAATGTAAGTGTTCACTGTCTGTACATGGAAGATTATTGAAAAAATGTATTATTGGGGGCATTTATCAATATAATAGAACCCAAAACAATTTTTGTAATTTTCTTTTCTGTTTGTCTGTGCTTTAGTGCACGCTAATCTTAGAAACGGCTTAACCGATTTAAATACAGTTTTAACTATTGTATTATGGTAAACTTCTCTTAATATTAAGAGTGTTTATTACAATTCAATCGGTTCATAAATAAAAAAGTTACAATCATTTAAAATATAAACTCAAGCAAAGTTTGTGATTTGATTGAGAACACGGGCGGGCGAAAGAACGAAATAGTTTCGTCGCGTAGTTTACGCAGGTGAAGCCGCGAGCGGGTCGCTAGTATAAAAAAAACTTCAAGACTTCGAAGGTCTTCGTGGCGCAGTAGAGCAGCGTTTCAATGTAAATGCTTTGCTGCGAAAGTTGATTTGATTCACACGTGAAGCAATAATAATATTAAAATTTATAAGACAAACCGCGGCGTTGGGTTTCGCTCACCGCGCAATGCCTCGAATTCGAATAAAAAGCGAAGAATGGAGTTTCTCGAGTCTAGTGTTTCTCTTTATATCCTCTTTCTTAATTGCTTTAAACTATTGTAAGTAATATAAACTTAAAAAGTATAAATTACATTTTTAGAGCAAATAAATTTTAATCGGTCTCCGAAGTCATTGAAATCAATTATGCCATAACTTGAATGGTTCCAGGTATATTCTAGGCAACTATTAAGTGATAATATTTTAGTTACACGTTTTAAAATACTTCTAGTATTATATGCATCTGTCAATTAATACAATTGTTACATTTACAACTACTTCAGTAATTGGCCAGTTAAGTTCATTAAAATTTATAGTGTTGAGGCTTAAACGATAGGTATAGCTGCAAAAATAAAGAATATATATTTTTCAACCATGCTTTCACCAACTTCACCTGTCTGGTCTATCCATGTAAAAAACAATACCGCTATTTTGACCCACTTCTTGTCGATTTACTTGAAAATTTCCACATCCGAAAGCTTTTTACATATATTTTTTTTATATCTTGAGATAAATAGATAAAAGTGTAGTGTCAAATCATTCCACTCTCGAGTCTCCATAAATTTAAGAGGCATTGCAGACCTAGCAAAATTAGTTATTAAAACATTTCGTTCCCCACCCAATTTTAAGATATTGTGGAATCCGGATTTTCATTCTTAAATAAGACAAAGTCACAACTAGATGTGAGTGAGTGATAAATCTAATTATACCATGTATATTAAAATAAGGTTGTCTCTGTAACTAAAATAAATAAAAACCTTTTTCAATAATTGTCAGATTAGTCGCAAGTCTACATCAGATGTAATACATACTCGCACATCTGTATATAAGAGCGTACGTTGACATTCGCTCTATGTAGAGGCTGAATGTTACCGAGTTACGGGCAAGAGGCTGTGCTGAATCGACAAAGGAGTTAGAGATTTCATTAACAATGAATACCGGTCATATAGGTACTGTTCTAAGAATTCAATTTGTTTTGTTTTACGTGTAAATGCAAATTCAAGGGTTCAAGTCAAAGGAGCATTATGGAATTATGTATGTTATGTGTGCAGTTTAGCGGGTTGAAATATTGTTTTCGTCCTTGTATAAATCTTCTAAGTTAATTTTACAAGTATTTTTTTTTTTTTTTTTTTTTTTTTTTTTTTTTTTTTTTTTTTTTTTTTTTTTTTTTTTTTTTTTTTTTTTTTTTTTTTTTTTTTTTTTTTTTTTTTTTTTTTTTTTTTTTTTTTTTTTTTTTTTTTTTTTTTTTTTTTTTTTTTTTTTTTTTTTTTTTTTTTTTTTTTTTTTTTTTTTTTTTTTTTTTTTTTTTTTTTTTTTTTTTTTTTTTTTTTTTTTTTTTTTTTTTTTTTTTTTTTTTTTTTTTTTTTTTTTTTTTTTTTTTTTTTTTTTTTTTTTTTTTTTTTTTTTTTTTTTTTTTTTTTTTTTTTTTTTTTTTTTTTTTTTTTTTTTTTTTTTTTTTTTTTTTTTTTTTTTTTTTTTTTTTTTTTTTTTTTTTTTTTTTTTTTTTTTTTTTTTTTTTTTTTTTTTTTTTTTTTTTTTTTTTTTTTTTTTTTTTTTTTTTTTTTTTTTTTTTTTTTTTTTTTTTTTTTTTTTTTTTTTTTTTTTTTTTTTTTTTTTTTTTTTTTTTTTTTTTTTTTTTTTTTTTTTTTTTTTTTTTTTTTTTTTTTTTTTTTTTTTTTTTTTTTTTTTTTTTTTTTTTTTTTTTTTTTTTTTTTTTTTTTTTTTTTTTTTTTTTTTTTTTTTTTTTTTTTTTTTTTTTTTTTTTTTTTTTTTTTTTTTTTTTTTTTTTTTTTTTTTTTTTTTTTTTTTTTTTTTTTTTTTTTTTTTTTTTTTTTTTTTTTTTTTTTTTTTTTTTTTTTTTTTTTTTTTTTTTTTTTTTTTTTTTTTTTTTTTTTTTTTTTTTTTTTTTTTTTTTTTTTTTTTTTTTTTTTTTTTTTTTTTTTTTTTTTTTTTTTTTTTTTTTTTTTTTTTTTTTTTTTTTTTTTTTTTTTTTTTTTTTTTTTTTTTTTTTTTTTTTTTTTTTTTTTTTTTTTTTTTTTTTTTTTTTTTTTTTTTTTTTTTTTTTTTTTTTTTTTTTTTTTTTTTTTTTTTTTTTTTTTTTTTTTTTTTTTTTTTTTTTTTTTTTTTTTTTTTTTTTTTTTTTTTTTTTTTTTTTTTTTTTTTTTTTTTTTTTTTTTTTTTTTTTTTTTTTTTTTTTTTTTTTTTTTTTTTTTTTTTTTTTTTTTTTTTTTTTTTTTTTTTTTTTTTTTTTTTTTTTTTTTTTTTTTTTTTTTTTTTTTTTTTTTTTTTTTTTTTTTTTTTTTTTTTTTTTTTTTTTTTTTTTTTTTTTTTTTTTTTTTTTTTTTTTTTTTTTTTTTTTTTTTTTTTTTTTTTTTTTTTTTTTTTTTTTTTTTTTTTTTTTTTTTTTTTTTTTTTTTTTTTTTTTTTTTTTTTTTTTTTTTTTTTTTTTTTTTTTTTTTTTTTTTTTTTTTTTTTTTTTTTTTTTTTTTTTTTTTTTTTTTTTTTTTTTTTTTTTTTTTTTTTTTTTTTTTTTTTTTTTTTTTTTTTTTTTTTTTTTTTTTTTTTTTTTTTTTTTTTTTTTTTTTTTTTTTTTTTTTTTTTTTTTTTTTTTTTTTTTTTTTTTTTTTTTTTTTTTTTTTTTTTTTTTTTTTTTTTTTTTTTTTTTTTTTTTTTTTTTTTTTTTTTTTTTTTTTTTTTTTTTTTTTTTTTTTTTTTTTTTTTTTTTTTTTTTTTTTTTTTTTTTTTTTTTTTTTTTTTTTTTTTTTTTTTTTTTTTTTTTTTTTTTTTTTTTTTTTTTTTTTTTTTTTTTTTTTTTTTTTTTTTTTTTTTTTTTTTTTTTTTTTTTTTTTTTTTTTTTTTTTTTTTTTTTTTTTTTTTTTTTTTTTTTTTTTTTTTTTTTTTTTTTTTTTTTTTTTTTTTTTTTTTTTTTTTTTTTTTTTTTTTTTTTTTTTTTTTTTTTTTTTTTTTTTTTTTTTTTTTTTTTTTTTTTTTTTTTTTTTTTTTTTTTTTTTTTTTTTTTTTTTTTTTTTTTTTTTTTTTTTTTTTTTTTTTTTTTTTTTTTTTTTTTTTTTTTTTTTTTTTTTTTTTTTTTTTTTTTTTTTTTTTTTTTTTTTTTTTTTTTTTTTTTTTTTTTTTTTTTTTTTTTTTTTTTTTTTTTTTTTTTTTTTTTTTTTTTTTTTTTTTTTTTTTTTTTTTTTTTTTTTTTTTTTTTTTTTTTTTTTTTTTTTTTTTTTTTTTTTTTTTTTTTTTTTTTTTTTTTTTTTTTTTTTTTTTTTTTTTTTTTTTTTTTTTTTTTTTTTTTTTTTTTTTTTTTTTTTTTTTTTTTTTTTTTTTTTTTTTTTTTTTTTTTTTTTTTTTTTTTTTTTTTTTTTTTTTTTTTTTTTTTTTTTTTTTTTTTTTTTTTTTTTTTTTTTTTTTTTTTTTTTTTTTTTTTTTTTTTTTTTTTTTTTTTTTTTTTTTTTTTTTTTTTTTTTTTTTTTTTTTTTTTTTTTTTTTTTTTTTTTTTTTTTTTTTTTTTTTTTTTTTTTTTTTTTTTTTTTTTTTTTTTTTTTTTTTTTTTTTTTTTTTTTTTTTTTTTTTTTTTTTTTTTTTTTTTTTTTTTTTTTTTTTTTTTTTTTTTTTTTTTTTTTTTTTTTTTTTTTTTTTTTTTTTTTTTTTTTTTTTTTTTTTTTTTTTTTTTTTTTTTTTTTTTTTTTTTTTTTTTTTTTTTTTTTTTTTTTTTTTTTTTTTTTTTTTTTTTTTTTTTTTTTTTTTTTTTTTTTTTTTTTTTTTTTTTTTTTTTTTTTTTTTTTTTTTTTTTTTTTTTTTTTTTTTTTTTTTTTTTTTTTTTTTTTTTTTTTTTTTTTTTTTTTTTTTTTTTTTTTTTTTTTTTTTTTTTTTTTTTTTTTTTTTTTTTTTTTTTTTTTTTTTTTTTTTTTTTTTTTTTTTTTTTTTTTTTTTTTTTTTTTTTTTTTTTTTTTTTTTTTTTTTTTTTTTTTTTTTTTTTTTTTTTTTTTTTTTTTTTTTTTTTTTTTTTTTTTTTTTTTTTTTTTTTTTTTTTTTTTTTTTTTTTTTTTTTTTTTTTTTTTTTTTTTTTTTTTTTTTTTTTTTTTTTTTTTTTTTTTTTTTTTTTTTTTTTTTTTTTTTTTTTTTTTTTTTTTTTTTTTTTTTTTTTTTTTTTTTTTTTTTTTTTTTTTTTTTTTTTTTTTTTTTTTTTTTTTTTTTTTTTTTTTTTTTTTTTTTTTTTTTTTTTTTTTTTTTTTTTTTTTTTTTTTTTTTTTTTTTTTTTTTTTTTTTTTTTTTTTTTTTTTTTTTTTTTTTTTTTTTTTTTTTTTTTTTTTTTTTTTTTTTTTTTTTTTTTTTTTTTTTTTTTTTTTTTTTTTTTTTTTTTTTTTTTTTTTTTTTTTTTTTTTTTTTTTTTTTTTTTTTTTTTTTTTTTTTTTTTTTTTTTTTTTTTTTTTTTTTTTTTTTTTTTTTTTTTTTTTTTTTTTTTTTTTTTTTTTTTTTTTTTTTTTTTTTTTTTTTTTTTTTTTTTTTTTTTTTTTTTTTTTTTTTTTTTTTTTTTTTTTTTTTTTTTTTTTTTTTTTTTTTTTTTTTTTTTTTTTTTTTTTTTTTTTTTTTTTTTTTTTTTTTTTTTTTTTTTTTTTTTTTTTTTTTTTTTTTTTTTTTTTTTTTTTTTTTTTTTTTTTTTTTTTTTTTTTTTTTTTTTTTTTTTTTTTTTTTTTTTTTTTTTTTTTTTTTTTTTTTTTTTTTTTTTTTTTTTTTTTTTTTTTTTTTTTTTTTTTTTTTTTTTTTTTTTTTTTTTTTTTTTTTTTTTTTTTTTTTTTTTTTTTTTTTTTTTTTTTTTTTTTTTTTTTTTTTTTTTTTTTTTTTTTTTTTTTTTTTTTTTTTTTTTTTTTTTTTTTTTTTTTTTTTTTTTTTTTTTTTTTTTTTTTTTTTTTTTTTTTTTTTTTTTTTTTTTTTTTTTTTTTTTTTTTTTTTTTTTTTTTTTTTTTTTTTTTTTTTTTTTTTTTTTTTTTTTTTTTTTTTTTTTTTTTTTTTTTTTTTTTTTTTTTTTTTTTTTTTTTTTTTTTTTTTTTTTTTTTTTTTTTTTTTTTTTTTTTTTTTTTTTTTTTTTTTTTTTTTTTTTTTTTTTTTTTTTTTTTTTTTTTTTTTTTTTTTTTTTTTTTTTTTTTTTTTTTTTTTTTTTTTTTTTTTTTTTTTTTTTTTTTTTTTTTTTTTTTTTTTTTTTTTTTTTTTTTTTTTTTTTTTTTTTTTTTTTTTTTTTTTTTTTTTTTTTTTTTTTTTTTTTTTTTTTTTTTTTTTTTTTTTTTTTTTTTTTTTTTTTTTTTTTTTTTTTTTTTTTTTTTTTTTTTTTTTTTTTTTTTTTTTTTTTTTTTTTTTTTTTTTTTTTTTTTTTTTTTTTTTTTTTTTTTTTTTTTTTTTTTTTTTTTTTTTTTTTTTTTTTTTTTTTTTTTTTTTTTTTTTTTTTTTTTTTTTTTTTTTTTTTTTTTTTTTTTTTTTTTTTTTTTTTTTTTTTTTTTTTTTTTTTTTTTTTTTTTTTTTTTTTTTTTTTTTTTTTTTTTTTTTTTTTTTTTTTTTTTTTTTTTTTTTTTTTTTTTTTTTTTTTTTTTTTTTTTTTTTTTTTTTTTTTTTTTTTTTTTTTTTTTTTTTTTTTTTTTTTTTTTTTTTTTTTTTTTTTTTTTTTTTTTTTTTTTTTTTTTTTTTTTTTTTTTTTTTTTTTTTTTTTTTTTTTTTTTTTTTTTTTTTTTTTTTTTTTTTTTTTTTTTTTTTTTTTTTTTTTTTTTTTTTTTTTTTTTTTTTTTTTTTTTTTTTTTTTTTTTTTTTTTTTTTTTTTTTTTTTTTTTTTTTTTTTTTTTTTTTTTTTTTTTTTTTTTTTTTTTTTTTTTTTTTTTTTTTTTTTTTTTTTTTTTTTTTTTTTTTTTTTTTTTTTTTTTTTTTTTTTTTTTTTTTTTTTTTTTTTTTTTTTTTTTTTTTTTTTTTTTTTTTTTTTTTTTTTTTTTTTTTTTTTTTTTTTTTTTTTTTTTTTTTTTTTTTTTTTTTTTTTTTTTTTTTTTTTTTTTTTTTTTTTTTTTTTTTTTTTTTTTTTTTTTTTTTTTTTTTTTTTTTTTTTTTTTTTTTTTTTTTTTTTTTTTTTTAAGTATAATGCTAAGTGCTTTCTAAGTACAAAAATAAATAAATAAGTATTTTTACATTTTATACTAGCAACCCGCTCACAGATTCGCCCGCGTGCGCTATAGCTGTTTCGTATCTTCAGCGGCCTATCCAAAAAACAATGAAATATCTAGAATAGCTATTAAAAAAAATGGGAGAGAAAATGGTAGCCTATGTACATGACACTCAAGTATCCCCTATATAAATGATATCATCACAATTGGTTCAGCGTCTTGGCCGCGATGACGTTACGGACAGACAAAGTTACCTCCGCATTTAAATTACATATTATGGAATATAGTATGGATATTAAAACTCCAGAGTTAAATAAACTATATTTTTGTATATTATAAATTTGCCATAGACAATTTCGTGTTTCGTCAGGTGTTATTGGGGCAATTAGTCCAGGATTAGGAATTGGTTCAGTTGGAAGACTGGACGGATGATTGAGTGTTCAGCAACTCCTTGAAGTAGCATCTCCTTCACAGAGTAATGGTTACAAAGCAGCGTGCCCTGGGAAGTTTTGACGCACAGACATTTTGAATTATCGCTTTAATTTATATATGTCACGTGCAAATATATTAAGTATTATATTAATTTTAAAAATTTATTGGTCTTTAACTTTTAAGCACATTTTTTTTTATTTCTTGTTACCCGCATTAGCATGTAGTTAATACCGACGAGACGGACTTTTGTTAAAATTTACGTATTTTGAAATTAAACTATTTTTAACCGGATTAATCGCTATAATAATGGTATTCGAAAATACATTTTAGAACCCGACGTTTCGAAAACTTTACAGTAGTCCGTGGTCACAGGTAGACTCTACATAATCCGCTTAAAAATAGTTTCATTTCAAAATGTGTAATAATCGTGAAAATCAAAGAACTTATTAAAATTTACGTATTCTGTATACGAACTCGTTACAAATTTAAACAAAGACAAACACATCTTTTGACTTAACACATCCTTTCTTCGCTTTAATCCTGGTTTTAATTTAGAGACACCTATTTCTTATTTGCTGAAACCCGCCTCTTTACTTTGTCGCATGGGAAAGAAAGTATTTATTAAATAAAAGCTCCCGATAAATAATCGAACTGTCACCATTTAGATACAATCAGTTTAAAAAAGACATATTTAGAAAACGTATAAAAATTTGGACGCAGCGGGATTTGAACCCGCGCCTCTTGAAAACCTTTCAAGTACAATACAAGTACAATTTCCTTAGTGTGCGAATAACACTTTAAAAAAAAATACAATCAGTTTATTCCAAAACTGATTACTTAAATCATTTTGTTTAATTTTTTATTTGATTTTTATTTATTTTTTTACATTCTATTGAGTTTATCACAGCCTTTAGACAGAAAAACATAAAGAAAAAAAAAAGTGGCGCAGCGTGACAACATTTGATTCGTGTGGGTTCGATTCCCACTCCGGGGAATAATTGTGGGTCAATTATTTCCATTTCTCCGCTCTGGTGACAAGACAAAAACATTTTCTTTACATAACCTTATAAAACATTTAACTGCACTATCTTATCAGTTATACCGATTTCGCTTAAATCCAATTTAAGCTACAAAGGCGTCGAGATAATAAATTTTCAAGCGTATTGTAATAAATTATAGACCAAGTTATAGAAAATTAAGTTTTTCTTGCATTAAAAAACGTAAATCTGAGGTATTAATAAAATATAAAGGCAAGCTTTGACACCTCGAAGTTCCATATAAGTTATATTATGTGGACAAGACAAAGAAATAATTTTATGCTATAAATATCTATCTAGAAAGCTCATGTGAGCTTACATTACTTTTTCTAAGAATATAAATGATCGAGATTGATTTATTACTTTCGAACTTTTGTTGCGAAGGATATGTTTCACAAAGCTGCAGCTATTTATTTTGTTTGCTAGAGTATTAGAGATACATTAATATATAATTAGTGCACTTTCAAAGATTATATAAAGTAATAAAATAAGTTATAAAATAAAACGCCTATTTCTTACCAATTCACAAATTTTAGGTCAAATCTCAAAAAAAAATTGATAAATACATATATAATTCCGAATGGAACATGTACCTGTCTGTGTAGGTGCCGTTAGTATTGAATAAAATTGAAAATCGTTCAAGTTCAAGAGGCACGGGTTCAAATCCCGCTGCGTTCAAATTTTTATACGTTTTCTAAATATGTCTTTTTCAATTTCCTTAGTGTGCGAATAACACTTTAAAAAATGTTAAAAATTTTAATTTTTTTTATTTGTTATAAATTAATACATGAAGTTAATTTCCTCTTTTAGGAAAATGATGCGGATAGAGGAGTATGAAATTTAAGGCAGTTAATGTTTATGTGAAAGAAAATGAGAAATGCAGAAATATAATATTTTTTTAAAAAACATATTTAGAAAACGTATAAAAATTTGAACGCAGCGGGATTTTTATACGTTTTCTAAATATGTATTTTTCAATGTCCTAAGTGTGGGAGGGAATAACACTTTAAAAATGTTAAAAACAAAAATACATTGGAAATTTAATTAACTGTAATAAACCAGTTACAATGAAGCTATTTTTAATCGCATATATTATTAGTATTCGATAATTCATTTTAGAAAACCAGACGTTTCAAACACTTTACAGTAGTACACACGATTATTCCGGTAAAAAATAGTTTAATTTCCAAATGTGTAGAAATCGCGAAAACCTAATATCTTATTTAATAAGTTTTATATATATAATATTAATTATGACAGCGCACTAGTATTTAATGTAATCGCTTAACGTATACATTATCTCTCAAGAGATATATCTCGCAATCTAAAGAGGCTGTATCGTAGCACTCGCTAGTTTTTGTGATAATGCTCATGGGATCGATTCCAGACTGGAATCTTGAAACGTCACACTCCGCATTTGGTTCCTTATATACACATGGAGGAACACAAAAAAGGAATATTAGATAAAAAGGTAGAAATGGTATGTAAAATTACATAGAGTTTAACAAACAGAACTCTCTTTTGATTAACGATTGTTTTTAGATATATTCTTTGGGTAACAACAATCATGAATTGTAATAAGGTAAGGTACGAATTTGATATACAATTATAATAAACCGTATAGCTTAGTTGCCAGAGCGTTTGGATAGTTTCCAAGATGCGCGGGTTGGAGTCCCGCTACGTATATAATTTTTAACTATTTTTTAAATTTGTAGTACTTAAAAGTAATCAAAACAAAGTATTTATCAAGAAATTTAGAATAGTCACATGATATAAAAAAAATATAATTAAAAAAATATTTATCAGTATTAGCGGACCTACTACAAGCTACCACCGGCGAGGAAAACATTTTTACAGAGAAAAGCCGGCAAGAAATATAACAGTTGCTCTTTTACAATAAAAAGAAAACAATAATATAGTAAATAGCATTTATTTTTTAACATTTTTTTAAGTGTTATTCGCACACTTAGGAAATTGAAAAATACATATTTACTTGAAAACCGTTCAAGATGCGCGGGTTAAAATCCCGCTGCGTTCAAATTTTTAAACGTTTTCTAAATATGTATTTTTCAAATAGCATTTAATTTTACAATCCTTACACAAATTCCGCATATTGGAGAAAAATAAAATAGTGTTAAGACACTCTGTCCATTCTAAGGTCCTGATAAGAACCAAACAAGGGGCATTTTTAGCATTACTCTAAAAATCGAAACCTTATTACTCGTATATATAATTTTTAATTTAAGATTGAGGATATTGTACAGTTGTATACAGCAGAAGGGAAACCCCACTTTCCGCCAGAAGTCGAGACATAGCGAATTGAGTGGCATTCTATGCCGCATCTTTGTCTTACCAGAGCAGAGAAAATAAAATAATTTAAATATCATTCCTCCAAGCGGGAATCGAACCCACAACCGAGCGTGAGAGCAATTAGGCGTCTGTCGCACTACTATAGATCGAATTATATCGAATATAAATTTACATAGTTAAAATATATAAGTAACAAATACGCTAAGCTTCTTCTGATATTTTTATTCTATGGTCCGAAGATGCACTTAGCATAATAATGAAGGCTTCATAGAATAGTTAAATTTTTATATTTTTTATCAAAATAACATATTATTTTTAACTTTTTACTTTGAGGTACTTTTCAGATATTGCAAAGTACGTAGAATGAAACTATATATATATTTAGGGACACGATAAATAATTCGTCGAATTTGCTAAAACTCATACTCTCGAATATTTATTGCCTATTTTTATTCTTCTTTTTAATATATATAAAACATATTCATATATAAACTTTGAAAACTCATATCATACTACTTATAGCAAAGTTCGCGTTTTAGTTTGCAGGTAGTGTATGTTTATCAAAGCAAGAACTTGATCCGAAATGTCAAAGGAGTTGTTGAGTACACGTCCTTTGTAATATGCCGTCAATAATGTAGATATAGTTACAGGTTCTATACCTGTGCAATGTAAATAAATGTATTCATATATTTTTTTTGTAATTATAATATGAAATGAAATTTCATATTATAATTACAAAGGTCGTAGTGGCACAGTGAGGCAGTGTATGACTGTAAGCGCGATTGGTTGTGGATTGAATTCCTCTCCCATCATTTAATGTTTTTCATTTCTCGGCTCTAATGAAAAAGACAAAGCGCAGCGTTGAGACCCGCCATTTAACATTCTTTGTCTCGATGTTGGGCGTAAAGTGGGTACGACAATTCGTACCCACCTAACAACAAATATAAGTTGTAATAAGCGTATAAGTAATTCGACGTAGCTAGAACTACTAACTAGCTAGAACGCATGGCTTAGCGGTCAGAGCGCTTGATCGGTTTTCAAGAGGCGCGGTTGCAAATCCAGCTGCGTTCAAATTTTAATACGTTTTCTAAATATGTTTTTAAACTTCCTAAGTGTCTGAATAACACTTTAATAATAATACTACAGTTATATTAAATTTACCCTTATTCAATTTTATGATTTATATATTATTCGGGAGTAAGGTTTCCCTTTTCCCCTTGCTAATAATTTGCTATCTTCGCAATTTTGATATTTATATTAGACTAGCGACCAATCCGCGGCTTCACCTGCGTAAATTACACAATTAAACTCGTTCATGCTTTCGCCCGCCAGTATATTCACTTAAATTTATAATTTATATGGTTGTAACTTTTTTATTTATGAACCGATTGAAATAAAATAAGCTTTAATGTGAAGGATAGTTTGCCAAAACAATACTGGTAACTGCATTAAAATCGTTAAGCCGTTTCTGAGATTAGCGTGCACAAATGCACAGACAAAAAGACAATAAAATTAAAAATCACTATTTTGGGTTCTATCACATTGAAAGATGTAATATGTTTTTATATATGTACATGTACAGACAGCGATCACTTATATTTTTATAATATGTCGAATTACTAATAACTAAAGCAATATAGCTTTAAGTACAATGCCTTTTTAACAAATTGCTAATGATACTTCTTCCCCCACCTCACCCACCGTGCGTCGGCCACGCCGTAGTATAGCGCACTCGGTTAAAATAATATTTGTCCGAACGAAACCCGTGAAAGACATTATATCTACTTTAAATGCCAGAAGCGATGAAAGTATCTAAATACCATATTAATTTATTAACTACAATGGTTCACTATTTTGGCTCTAAGGCTTGAACATAAGATACTTACTTGATATTTTGGTCAATTCACACAATGTCTTTATAACTTGTAGCCTATGTGTTATTCTGATGTATAAGCTATATTATTGTAAAGTTTCATTATAATCCATACAGTAGTTTTTACGTAAAAGAGTAACAAACATCCTTACAAACATTCGCGTTTATAATATTAGTAGGATAGGTGGAGAAACCAAACCAATATATCCCAGTTACCCACAATTGCATATGATTATATCTTATATATTTTTAAAAGCCTATTACATTTTCAACATTATTTCAAGTCACAAACACTATTAGCCAAAACCAAAAGCTCTCAAACAAAAGCTCACAAAATAGCAATACATATGTACGTTGTATGTCAGACAAACGATAATTATGAAGTTGACCGTCCGCCTCTAGTGTATAATGAACGAAGCACTGCTCTAACGAGATCGAGGCACGACACTGCCATAGAACAAGAAAACCTTTGCATTTTCATATAACATGTGATAATTGCAATGTTTGTGGCCTTCGTGGCGCAGTGAGACAGTCTGGCTGTAAGCGTGAACGTTTGTGGGTTCGATTCCCACTCGGAACAATGGTTATACTTAAATTATTTTCATATCTTCGCTCTATAAAGATAAAACGACGTTGAGTGCCGCTTGACACGCTTTGTCTCGAATTCGGGTGGAAATTGGATACTTACTACTCTGCTACTCGAAAACAGCGTGAACCTGCAAAGAATAAAACTCAATTCTTTTACATTACATGAGAAATGCCTTCACAAGTCCTAGTTCTATGTCCACACTGAGCTTCAAAAGCCAAGCGTTCGTTACAACTGGCGGCTAAATGCCTGAGAGCACGGCACTGTTGACACGATCCGACACACCGACGCTTCGATGACACGATAGCTGCTGCAATCATTACAATCACTTGTTTAGCAATGGATACTAGGACTGTTTGAAGAGATTAATATGGAAACCAATTATTTTTAAAGACGTATTAAAATTTGAACGTAGCAGGACTCGACTCGCCAGCTCAAACTCTGACCACTAGGTCTTCCGGCTACATCGAAATTTCTAGGCGCGGGTTCGATTACCGCTACTTAAAATTTTTAAACGTTTTCTAAACACATGATTTTCTTATCCTTGGGCAATAATAAGCAAACTCTGGAAAGTGCGTAAATTTAGAAATATAAATTTACGCACTTTTTATTTAATAATACTGTCATCTTAGATGGTGATATGACACCATGATTGTAGAGTCGATCCCCACTCGTGTAAAAGAGTATATTTCAATTCTATGAATTTTTCCGCTCTAGTAGGACATCTGACGTTGAACTCTGCCAGTCAACACACAATGTCTCAAATTAAAACGGAACGAGGAGAACGATCCTTGACCTTCTGCCCAAAAACCTACCTACCTAAAAACCTGCCTGCCTATAAACCTGCCTGCTTATAAACCTGCCTGCCTATAAACCTGCCTGCCTATAAACCTGCCTGCATATAAACCTGCATGCATATAAACCTGCCTACCTATAAACCTGCCTGCCTATAAACCTGCCTGCCTATAAACCAGCCTGCCTATAAACCTGCCTGCCAGCCTGTGGGGGAAAAGTTATTCAAATTAATAAATATAGATTTGTAATTTAACGTTTGCAGTAATACAAAATAACAGATATGTGTTTTTTTATTATTTCATTTGCATTTTATTTCACAATCTTCCAATACCGTACCGTAAGCGAGAATGTTATCTTAAGAATGAAGAAGAACGGGCTCAGGTTGTTTGGGGGTCGAGAGGATGAGTGATGAATAAATGGTAAAAAAGATATACGAAGCAAAGGTAACCGGTAAAAGAGGTAGGGGGAGACCTCAGTATCGATGATACTGGAGGAAGGCCACGTAAAAAGCATGAGGACCCCCGGGGGGTATGTGTGAAAAGGTTGATGACGAGGCGACATACGTTATATGTTTTCTTAAAAATGTTTTTCAATATCCCTATTGTTTAAACAAACTTTTTAAAAAATATTATAAACAACTGGATTTGACCAAAATATATAAATATATCTATATGTGATGCTTATGAATTCAATCACCGTTACATTCCAATCTAATTTCTTTACGTCTATACAAATAAATTAAATTAGAACGACTGTTTGTAATATTAGAAAAAAAACACTTTTTACTAAACGTATTTGAAATTTTACGAAATGTACATGTTAAATAAATAATAAATTTTTACATATACCAAAATAACATTTTTTACAGTTTTTGTCTGTCTATCTGTCTTTTTCTTCCGGCTAACCTCTAGAACGGCTGTACCGATTTTCACGGGACTTACAATATCAGATAGCTGCTCTTATTTTAGAATTTCACGCGGACGTAGTCGAGGGCACAGCTAGTGAAAAAATATTATATTTTGCAACCGGAAACCGTTAATCCCTGTAGAAATATCACCAAAATAGTAATATTAATCATGTTCTAAAAGATATCAGCCATATTTTGTATAATAATTGATAGTTTAACATTATAGATAATAACAACAAGCCTCCACCTCACTTAAGAATAAAGTAACGAAGCAATTCTCTAAACAAAACTATCAACAGCTGTATTTAACCGACAATAATTGGCCATTTGTCCGTTATACGGCGGCTGGCGACGCGCCAGACCGAAGGTGTGACCGAAATACACCAAAAACAACCTTTGAAAACATACCAACTTCTTAAACATCTTGTTGAATGGCCCAACGACCGTGCTGTGGAGAAATTCCCTGAACTATCGATTATTTTGTGTTTTCCTTTTTGTTTTTCTCCGTAATATTAATGTATGTATGTATATATTTATGTATGTATGTATGTATGTATGAAAAATGTCATAGCGCAGTGGAATTTTTACTGCACTCGTTAGTTATGGAATTAAATCTCGATTTTAGAAGTATTCATATATTCAATATTTATGATTTATTTGTTCTTTTTTATATACTTGTTCTGGTTTAGTCTTTAAATATATAGTAATTACTGGAAGCGTGAACAGAAAACTATGATTAGCTCTTTGATTTTGCGATTATTAGACAATTAACATTTTAGTATTCGAAATTATATTTCCCCAAAAAAATAACTGACGTATTATTATATAGTATACACTATAGAACTCACATGTCTGACCATCACAGTCTTAAGAAAGTCTTAATAAATATTATTTTGGAGTGAATATAAAAAAACGCTTTTTTAAAAAAATCTCGATTATAGTCGGAAAGTGAAAAAAAAGTTTATCTATATATCAATGAATTCGAATACATTTTTCATATGAATTTTCTCTTATTGCCTTTTAACAAAAAAACTGTAAAGTTACGCATTTCAAAAGATTACAGAAACATGTGTGTACAATACATAAGTAGAACACAGTTCAAAGCAATCAGTCGTTGCGTAAACGTTTAAAAACATAAGGACAAATCTAACATTTCTTTTGATGTAAATTAAAGAAACGTGCCAAATGTAGGTGGAATTTAAATTTTATTTTAACCGGAAATAGCAGCTATTTATAAAATTTAAACATTTACTACTGTTAAAAAAAATACATATTTAGAAAACGTATAAAAATTTGAACGCAGCGGGACTTGAGCCGGCGTCTCTTTAAAAGGCACGGGTTCAATTTTTATACGTTTTCTAAATATGTATTTTTCAATTTCCTTAGCGTGGGAATAACACTTTAAAAAATGTTAAAAAAATATATATTTACTACTGTTTTTATAATTTCACGCTTTATATAACTATTCGGGTATCGTGACGATGTAGGACGTCTAACTGTACACAGAATAGCCGGGGCTCGATCGATGATATTGTACTCTATAGAGAAATAAAAGTTTAAAATATATTTCCATTTCCCCACTCTGGTAAAATAAAGTGGGGCGTTGAGCTCCGCATCTCTTCACTCAACAGAGGCTAGGTATTTTGTGCTTACACTTGAGAAAGACTATGCGAGAAACAGCGTGAAAATAGCTTATGAACGCATGGCTTAGTTGTCAGAGCGGTTGGACGGTAAGATGCGCGGTTTCGAATCGCGCTGCGTTCGAAATTTTTATACGTTTTCTAAATATGTTTTTCTTCAATTATTGCAGCATTTTTCAGATTTGACGGTGCAAAATATGACGGTGTGGTAGTTTATAAGTTGTACAAAAATTGTATTAAATATATCAACGACATAATATATAACTGTTTTTAGTAATATTTAATGATTTCGACAATTTAGATACATTACATTAACTTTTTTTCTTTATTTCTTTTTCCTTTATAAATACATTAGCCTAACTTGACTGGACACTTTAAAGTATCATGCTTTGAATAAGCCATAAATTCCATATACCCAAGAAGGGCTGTACAATTTACAGTTACACATCATCGTATATTAAATTAATACATTCTATCCGACAAGTTAATTCATCAAAGGTGTTCTAAGTGCCGAATGTCTATATCAAAATATAAAGGTACCGGCGACAAAATTACATTTGCCGTCAATAATTTTTAAATTAACCCTTAAAATAAGGGTAATAGGGTCTCTGTGTAGTATTTCAAGTGTATTCAAATGTTTGTACGACATAAAGCAAGGGGCTGTCAAATCAATGATCACTCCAAATCGCATAGCCGATGACCTGGCGTGGATTTATTTCCATTCTATAATACATTGTAGTAATATGCGAAGGCTTGTAATATATTTCTTGTATCCTTTTTCTCATTTTGATACTAGAGTTGTGAAGCTGTTTTAGCGCAGGTTTGCTTATTGAGTTCTCGATTTCTCTTAATATTCGGCTTTTTTTTAGTTGGCATTGAGCGACTCGCTTAGTCTAATAAAACTATGGAAAGAAACATATTTTGACATTTAAAATTAATTGAGATTGAACCCATTTTAGCACAGTGTGTCTGATTGTAAATAAGTTCGGTTGTGGTTCCAATTGCCACTCAAGGAAATGATTGTATTTAAAATATTTTAATATATTCGCTCTGGTACCTAAGACAAAGTTCCGCCACTTAACACTGAATGTCCCGATTTCGGGGAGAAAACGGAGTACGGAATATCTTGACATTAGGTCTTCTCTAACTACCTTGATATGTAGAAAAAAACGTGAAGCTCAAAAAAAAAAGATTCTTTCAAATGGAATTCGAACTCACTACTATACATGTTTACAACTTGCACAATCTATCAAGTGCATACAAACTGCATTATATAGTAACTACACATTACAATGGACTTCATAATATTTCATAGAATTTTATATACTCGTATGTGTCTGTCATTAAAACGAATGGTAATATCCGAGGCGGGATTTCTTACAAAGAAGAATCTCTTCGAACAAAAGTAACAATTTAAATCGTTTTGTTCTACAATGTGAATGAACGCGTACACGTCTTGAACGTGAACCCTGTATATAATAAATCCTGGAACCGTTACAATATAAAAGAAAACCAAATTAAGCGAAAAATGTCATAAATTTAAGCTGTACGCTTTTTCCCGAATAGCAGGCTAGTCAGAGAGCCGCCAGGGTTTTACGGAAGATTATAGTCCCTGTGGCCCTGGCCCTGGAGGAGGAGCACCGTGAGGTTTTAGCGGGTAATATCTGCCGATCCGGAGTCCCACATAACCGCGTCCGAGTCCCCAATCGGGCGGGTATCCGTAAAGGATTTCCTCACGTTAAAAAAATAAAATAAAAAAAAGGCTAGTCAGAGAGCACTTAGAGTCAAGACACTCCGTTCTCCGTTCTCGCGATTTGGACACTTGTCTTCTTATCAGAGCAGAACAATGAAAATAATTTAAATATAATCGTTCAGCCCAGTGGGCATCGAACCCGCAACCACTGAATTTTATAGTCATACGCTGGTCCACTGCGCCACGACGGCTTTATAAATTTAATGTCATCGTGGTGCAGCTTAGAATACTCCGACTGTGATATTTTTAATATTATTTATAAATATTAAATATACAATGTTTATATTAGAAGTTGTTTTTAATTATTTTGCCGAGTTCATATTTCATTATCAATTAAGTTTAAGCTAATTTATTTTTTGGGTGATGGGTTTCCACCCATTTGATTGACCAAATAGGGGATTGTATTCCGCCCATCAGCATACAAAATCTGTCAAATTGGCGGTATATCGAAACTGGAGTGTCTTCGTCCTATGTCATTTCTAAGAGCCACAAAATTATGAAACCGTCTGTCTACCTATAAAACTAAATGTCTAAACGTGCCTGAATTGCTTTTGGATCACAATTGTATACAATCAAGCTCGTCGTAACTGTTCCACAATAGCGACAACACTCTACATACATACATACATACATACATACATACATACATACATACATACATATATATGTATGTATGTAAAAGTCTACGGTTATTTTAATTTGCGTCGAAATATCAGTCAATGACACACCAAATCAGCAGGAAAGCGAGGATTAACTGCGGCATGCGCGCGCGCATCGAGACTATCGTTTTGTCATCACACGCCTTATTTCACGGACTATTTATACTAAACCGTCTGTAGTCTTTAGGACGTGATGAATTGGACGAAATATTTTCTAATATTTTTTTTTTAGAATTTGAATAAACATTTTCAACATCAATTTTAATTTATTTAATTTATTATATTATTTATATAATGGATTTCCTTTGTTTCTTTTACATGTAAAATTTAGCAGTGCCAAATTTTATACTGGACATTTATATTAAAATATCCATACCTATACCCTAATACTATCAGCAGTTTCACGGTTTTTCGCGCATAGCAGGGCTAGAGAGAACCGAATTACAAGAATTATCTTGTATCTGTTCTCCACTTTCTATCTGAATTGTGTCTTGACTGGCGGAAATCAACGCCGTGCTTTGTCTTAGATAGCAGAGCGAGTAAGTGAATATATTTTAAATATAATAATTTCAGCAAACGGTAATTGAACCCACAACTATTCGCATTTACATTAAGACACTGTCACGCTGCTCCACGATATCCTCAATCTGAATGAATCTATTAATTTAATAATATTTTTCTTTCCATAGTTTTAATAGATCAAATAAATGACACTCAATATGTCTAAAATGGCCGAAAATGACGAATGTAGTGCCTTAACAGCTTATATTTGCCGCCAGGAAAACCGCCAAACGCAATACCACTGCGCCACGATGGCATCAAATTCAGTTTTATGGACTTCAAATTCATTAACTTACCCATCAAATTCAGTCTTTTAATTCCTTTTCATGCTTTAAGCCAATAAACATGAACTCAAGTCAAAAACCTATAGGTATTTTTGTAACATCTTTAAAATTTTGTTCACACACTTAGGAAACTGAAAAACATTTTTTGAAAACGTATAAAAATTCGTAAAAAGACCGTCCAACCCCTTGTACCGCTAAGCCATTTTTCAAACCGCTTTTAACCTATAGGTATATTAAAATTTGTCACTCTTATCAAAACAAGGGTATAATTGTGATATAACTTATATGATTTTGTTATCACAGCCTTTACGAGATGATAAACTAAACAACGACTCTCGCCACTTGCCAGTCGTGGCTTGCCTTATCGCGGCTGTAAACTTTATGACACCCTAAATAAACTTGACTTTCGACTTAATAGTGATTTGTTTGATTTTTCAAATAAAATTATAAAAAGTTATATTTATATTGTGATAAAAACAATATTTCTCTTATTCAGCCTCACACTGTTCCCGTATAGCATTATTTTATGTCGGAGAGAACCCAGTGTCTCGAAATTCTACTTATTTTGGCAGAATTCGAAACATTGTGTGTTAAATGGTAGAATTTAACGTCATGCTTTGTCTTTAACACCAGAGCGAGGAAGTAGAAAAAAATTATGATCATTCCATCGAGTTTGAATCGAACCTACAACTAATAGCGATTACAATACATTGTCAACCTGTGCCACGACGACCTCAAAAATTGTATAATTATAAAATTAGATACACAACTCCTGCATTTAATGAGAACGGAGTGTTAAAACACCACGTGTATAAATTGCATCAATTTAAAAATATTGCGTTTCAGATACCGCGTTTTCTTATAAATTCAAATTCTTAGAGAGTTTTCTCTCTCATAGATATCTCCAAAAGTTGTCTACTTACGATGCTATACATACAAAGCAAGCGGAAAGTAACCCGCCACTCACTCGCGGAAGTGCTCGGTGGGCAATATCCGGACGTCGCTCAGAGCGCCGCAACTAATATAAGCCATTATCTAGCAAATTGTTTCACATGGCGCTCTAGCGTTCCTTCATTTAATTAGTTTCAGGGCGAAGTTATGCTGACTTTGTAAACTGGTCGAAGCGTTTTAGTTATTGGATATGTTATAAATTTCGTAGTAAAATCGACTTGCAACACGATCTAAATATATGCCACAGTGGCGCAGTGGTAGCGCCTGTCTGTGAACGTGATTGGTTGTCAATTCGATTACCACTAGTTGTATGATATTTAAATTATTCTCATTTCTCAGCTCTGCTAAGGCACAGCAGAAATCCATCCAATCCATCCATCCTCTTAAGACTTTGCGTGTTGAGAAGCGAGCGGTACTTCTTTATTCTAGTGAACAAGACAAAGTGCAGCCGGCAACTTCCCTGTAGCTCTTTTGGTGTTACACGGGGTCGAGGGCAGCGGTGATAATTTACCATCAAGTGAATCGAACGCTCGTTTGCCTTGTCTAAAGATAAAAAAACATCAAAAGCCGGCTCCGCCGGTGTATTATATAGTGTATTTGACCGACATCTTTGCGGCAATTAAAGTAAAGATGACAATAAATTTAAATAATTCAAATAGACAAATTTCAAATAGCTACCTATTTTAACTATTACACTCTAAACATGCTTATATATATTTTACAAATAATGAAACGAATGTGCTTTGCAATTAAAAAATAACTTTTCAAAATTGAAAATGGAAGGTCATCCTTTGTATGCAGATAGGGTCAGGTCTAAGGCTAGGCGAGGTGTAATTAGTCGCTAAATTCCTTGAATAACTTGAATAACAAAGGGTTGATGTTAATTAAATGTTTTGAATAGTAGGGGGTGAGATTTCTTTCACTCCACGTTGTGAAGTGTACCTATTTGAAACATTATTTGTTTTTGTTAATCTAAGCTGAATGCTTTGGTCTGCTCTATGAGAGATGTGAACCTCTCCCCGAGAAATACATTAAAACAGTCAAGGACAGTAAGCTACACAATCTAGCGCCCTTTATACATGTAATTATTTATACTACATAATCCACAGTGTTGCCATTATTAGCTAATACAAATTAAAGCACAGTGTTGCCATAAAAAGTCAATCGAGAAACTTATTAGTAACCTTAAATATAAAAGGTTATCAAAACAGGTTAACGCTATGCAGTTCGAGTGTGAGTAGCCACGATAGTTGCGGGTTTAAATCCCACTTGAGTGAATTATATTAAAAAAAAATTATCCAGTCTGTTCATCATCTAGCATAAGGTATGCAAAGAGAACTTCTGTGAGATACTCCGTTATCTTCATTTTAGTCACAGACGGCCAAATCAAATGCGACGCTTTTTCTATCAAAATATATATAAATAAGCATATGTCATATAGAATTTGTATCGACTACCACTGGTTAGACATATCCGAACTGTACAGCATCAATATAAGTGTCAATTTTTAAAAATTTCACATTTTCCATCGCTTCATAAAATAACCTTAGAAAATATTACAAATATCAACATCATATTACAAATATCAATAACAGACAAACAGAACGGACAGAGGTCCGTGGCGCAAAAGGAACACATAAAACAAATCTTCCTGTGAAAGGAACTTTTTAATACAAAATTAATTAACGGCGAGAATAAAAAGCGGAAAGAATAACTATATTTGAACTGTAAAATTTAATTAACTTTTTACATTTTGTACTAAACACCCCGTCGTCGTCTCTTAAGAATTTTAATAACTCAAGTGTAAAAATACTGGGCTTTATCACTGAAAATACATTTTCTACAGAAGCGGTAAACAATCATCCGCTAAAGCTGTATATGAAGCCACTGTGGCGCAGTGTAACAGTGTCTAACTGTATATGGGACTGTTGTGGGTTCGACCTCACGCAGGGTAAGTTAGTATTAAAATTATTTTCATTTCTCCGCTCTGGTGGCAAAGCAATTATCTTGATGATGGGATCTTAATGTAAACGCGTTGATTTGATTCATTTGATTGATTTATCGATTGATTGGAACCCACTTGGTGTAATGATATCGAATACGCTTTCATAAAACAACAAGCGGAATTGAGCTCCAGAACTCAACACACAATATGTCAAATTCCAACGGAAAGTGAAGAACACAGGGTCTTAACAGTTCTTAAGCCTGTCCTACTGTACCAGAAAAAGCTATCTGCTTTATTCCGTACTACAAAATTACTTAAAAAATTCTCTTCAACTAATATAATATTTTCCTTAAGCGCTATAAACTCGGATCAATCGTCCTAGAATATATCTCGGCATTCCAACGTACCAATTCAAATAATAGACAATAATACACAGTTATAATATACGTAACTCAAAGAAAACCGACTAGTCAAGCGATAAAAGGGAAACTCGTTATCAACAAGCAGGCATCGAGAATTGAAAGCTAGGCATCATTTATTGTTTTTCATTTACAGTTCTATATGAAATTAATTTATCATCATAATAAAAATGCGTTATTAGTTTTAAAAATGAAATGCACTTTAAGTAGTATGTAGTATTTAATATTAGAGGCGAAGTGTGTTTTTCAATTTTCTAAGTGTTAGATTAACACTTATTTAGTTAGGACTTATTTAATAAATAGCATTCTCTCTAGTCATACGATTGTTCGTAGAATAATCTTTGGGTAGCAGTAATTTGTAAAAATCTGACTACAGAGATGCTAACAACAAATATAAATTACAATAAAGCGTATAATAATTTCGACGGATCTGGACGCAGAACGCATGGCTTAGCGGTCAGAGCACTTGGACGATTTCCAAGAGGCGCGGGTTTGACTCCCGCTGCGTTAAAATTTTTTTAATGTTATTTATTAAATTTTTTTAAAAGTGTTATTCGCACATTTAGGAAATTTAAAAATACATATTTAGAAAACGTATAAAATTTTTTTGAATAGTTTTCAAGAGGTGCTGGCTGGTTCGAAACCCGCTGCGTTTAAATTTATAAAAAAAAAATTTAAATATGCCTTTTTATATTTCCTAAGTGTCGCGAAAAACACTTTAAAAAAATATTAAAAAAAACTATTTATTGTTAAAGTTTATATTGCCCATTTTAATTGCTTGTTATTATATTATTATTCCCTGGTCTGGTTAAAGAATTTTCGAAAATTGATTAAGCACCTAAAAAGAAATCTATGGCGGAACGTGTTAGGCGAAATGAAAAAATAACGCTAAGACGTTTTATTTGGTCCTCTCTGCTAAATGTACAAGAAATATGGAAAAATCCTAGAACATAAAAAAACAGTTACAAATTTAATTAAAATTCGAACGTTCTAAAACGTCTACTTTAAAATAGTAATAACGAGTGGATGTTTGAAAGTCTACTAAATTCAAAATACAGTGTTAAGATTAAACGCTGTGTGTTGTCTCAACAGAGCGACGAAATGAAAATAATTTAAATATATTCTGAAATAAAATCGAACTCATAACTATCGAGTTTACAACCAGACCTTGTCTCCATGTGCCACAGTGAATTTATACTCTTTAATACTATAGTGGGATGAATTATTCATCTATCCTTTAAACAAGCACGTTTCTCTATACTGTAGTTTGTATATTTGTTTCACAGAAATGTATTACAAGTTGCGTCTCATCTAACAATTTCTTTGTATTTTAATATTCTATCGAGATTAAAAAGTACAATAATTTTTGATACATTTTTAAATGCCTTAATGGTGCAGTGAGACTGTGTGTGAATGTAAACGCGATTGATAGGTTCGATTCCTATTAGAGAAAATGATTATATATATTTAAATTATTTTCATTGCTCCGCTCTGGTATCTAAGACAAAGCGCAGGATTGAGTACCGCCACTCCGCCACGTTTCGATTTAAGGCGGAAAGGGGAGAACGTCTTGACACTAGGTTTTCTCCCTTATAACTCTTATATCTAATTAACCTGCTAGAAGTGTGAAGTGAAAAAAAAATTAAATTTGTAACACTCTTTGTCAGTTCCGAGCTTTTCCAACCATAATTTTTCATAAATTTCAATCGTATTTTCTACTTTAATGTAAAAATAATATTCATAAATGTCGGGTCTGAAAGCTTTTCAATATAGTTTCCGCTTTATCAGAACCCCATTGAAAGAAAATACCCTTAGGGGTATTACTTTATGTATGAAGAATATTAGTTTCAATTTGAATACGACCTTTGTCCATAACAATATTGTATTAAACCTATTTCTTTATTTTATTCATCACGCAAACTGTTGTTTTTTATTGCAATTTTATTTTATGTTAAAAAAAATTTATATAATTAGCGGATATTAATTAGATTTGCACACTTTGTCCTTTGTCCTGCACTTTGTCTAAACTAGACGAGTATATCCAGAGTTCGAATTTCTGGATGGTTGTGAATTTAAACTTCAAACAATTGAATTCATGTCTATGTGATATAGCATTTTTAAGCCATTTAAGCCATCGTGACACAGTGTGAGAGGTTTTGACTGTATACACAATGGTTGTGGGTTCGATTCTCACTTGAGGGACATTTAAATTATTTTGTATTTCTTCACTCTGATGACAAGACAAAGCGCAGCGTTGAATGACGCCACTCACACGAGGGTTTGGGGAGAAAGTGGAGATTTTGAAACTACTGGTTCTCTCTGCCTACCCTGTTAAGCGGGAAAAAGCGTAAAACTAAAAAAAAAAAATTATTAAAAAAAATACAAATTTAGAAAACGTATAAAAATTTAAACGCAGAATGCATTCCTTAGTGTGCGAATAACACTTTAAAAAATGTTAAAAAAATATATAACTAATTATTTGGTTGGATTACATAGAACAGCGTTGAATTTTAAATAAGGATTTAAAATTGGCGAAATAATAAAATATATATATATAAATTACAAAAGCTTTCTATTTTTAATACGACTATAAGCTATCTTAAGTCCGCCAAAGTATAAATCATTTATACACTAAAGTACATTAGATACTTTCAAAATATTTCAATAACAAACAAACAGTGGCTCACCGGTGTGACGAGAATGTGAACGTGTTCCGAATATTCCATACTTCAGTCTAGACTTAGCCTGTTTTATTTCTCATTTATCTATTTGAAAACATACACAATAGACATAGAATGTGATAGATGACTTAGGGTACTATCGCAGTCTATGAGCAAACCTTACTTATACAAGTTTTCGAGTTTAAAATATAAATAGGAAATCGATTTCGCAGGAAAAAGTGCTAGATTGAGTCTTGCGTTATGCCTTTGAATGATCGAAAGTGAAAAACGTAGTAATATTATAGTAAATTATAACTCCTTATTGTGTGTCTAAAATACATGAAAATATGAAAAAGTGTATATACATATAACTAAACTGTTCATTAATACGAGAAGAAAAAATTTTGAACCATACACCGAGAATGAAATTTGACTCAGTTACAGTTTACATTGCAGAGTTCAGAATTCTAAAATTATTTTTTAATATATTTAATTTACATTAAATAAACAATACGTTAAATTTATAAAATAAATGTAGTACATACTAGTATGTGTTTGACTTTTTCTTATAAAGTGACGATAAGGTTGCTAAGGCAACGCGTCAACAAGCCTACTAGTAAGTTTAAAAAAAAACATGCAAAAAAATATGTTCTTATTATCCTGGTCTGCAAGACGTGTATTAAATCCATACACGGCGTGTTCATAAATCGAAAATGCATATTGTTTTAGGCTTCTAAATCCATTTTAATGTTAATTTTGCTTGTAAATTTTGGTTTTATTTTGTTTAAATACTTTATTCAGTCTATAAATAAAATTCTAATGTATATTAATATATAATATTGTTTATGCAAGTCGACTTATCAACCTATTCACTTTATACGGAAATAGCCTCACAAGATTTTTTTACATGGTTAGATAGAAGGCCAACTAATAATTAAAAGAGTTTAAAAATAATATCTACTACCAAAATAACTTTAGAGTTTTACTATAAAGTATGTATAATAAATACTTTTTTAAAATTTTATCTGTTTCCTTTCTCTGAAAAATCTGATTACTTGGTAAATTGTTTCTCAATGCAGCGAGCAGCTAGACAGGCTGCAGACAGAGCGCGAGCAGATGAAGGAGCTGGCGGACAAGCTGAGGCACTCCAACGACATGATAGAGCAGTTGTTGGAAGACAACGTATATATGTGGACACTTAATGTATTGACAAAATTTTAAAATTTTAATATTTTATTTTCAATTATTCTTTTGAAAATATTACCTTATGTGTGAAAGAATATTTTCCAGTGGGCATCAAACCCACAACCATCACATTTATAATACACTGCCACTGCAACTTGATGGCTCTAATCAAATACTTATATGTTTATTAAATGAAGATAATTTAGATATTTTGTTTTCGTATAACAGAAGCGTCTCCAGAATGAAGTGAGTGAATTGCGCTCGAAGGTGAGTGTGCTGCAACAGAATCAGAAATCAGAATTTTATTTGAATAAAAAAATTCCAAATGCTATTTAATCATTAATATCGATTGAGCATACATAAAATAAGTTATCCCTCACAGAGTATAGAGTATTAAGTATAAAAAACCTCTAAATATCCGGTCGCGGTACGGCCTCCGTAAATTTATCAAATCCTTGAGTTATTCCCCCTTTGCCTAAATGTATTTAGGGCTGTCAGCTTTGCCATTTGAGTGTGTACTAATTGAATAAATGATTAATAATTAACGCTTGTAACTTTTTTTTGTAAATAAATAAAAAATATATATTAAATCCACTCTTGTTTTCATTTTCCTGCTTCTTTAAAGTCGGAGAGAAATTAGTGTCAAGGCACTCCGTTCTCCACGTTCCGGCCGAATTCGAGACATTGTGTGTTGAGTGGCGGAACTCAACGCCGCACTTTGTCTTGAAGAGCAATGAAATTAATGTAAATATAGATAATCATTGCTGCGAGTGGGGACCGAACCCACAACCAATCGCATTTGCATTCAGACACTGCACCATTGCGCCAAGATGCCAACATGGCCTCAGGATATATTCATACTTATTAAAATTTTAGCTTTTCTTAATAATTGGATAACTGGATTGGATAACAAAAGGTGCAGGTGCGAGTGGCGTCATATTGAAGCGGAATTATATACTTCTTTCGTCTCGTCCACTGTCTTCTACTTCTTCATACACGCCCCCGTGCTTTTAACGTAACCTTCCTCCATTATCATCGATAGTGTCTTGTCAATGGTTATCCGAGGTCACCCCTAACTCTCTTACTTTTATGGGGTTATTAAAACAATAATTTTGATAATCGATTTCAGAATAACATTCAATGAGAACTAAATCGATATTGCTGGTAACTATATTATATTATTTAGACTAACGTCGCGCAGTGCGACAGCGTCTGACTTTTCACGAAAATTGCGCGGACGGAGGAGTATCAAGCTTGAGAATCACCGGATTGCGAGTTTGTCCCTAACACGAGGGAATTATTATATACAAAATATTTAAATTTCAATTCTCTAGTCACACTAGGCGCAGCGTTGAGTACCGTCACTCAACGCCCAGTGTCTTCAATTCTGCCGAAAACTGAATGTCTTATGTCTTGACACTTTTCTCAGCCTACCTTGCTAAGCGGAAAAAAACGTAGAGCTACTTTTTCTCTTTAGATATCTGCATTTTAAAAAAAAACAATAATATATAAGATTTTCCTTTTCTTTTTAAAACAGCCCTACTAGTCCCTGTCAGGGGGTGATAACGCTGCATCGAATCGACAGACCGGTGAATGAGCTACTAGAAAGGGATTCAACTTTATTACCGTATATACGGTTTTGATATTGAACTTTATGTTTTCATAGAGTTTTATAGGCGCTTTCGATACTGCCCTTTGTGGTAACGTCTTAATAATATATTTTATAAAACTTTTCACAGAGCTATTGAAGATATGTACTGTGAGTTTATAATATGTGGAGAAATGTAAATATGAGAAACGTCTGTAACAAAATATGATATATGACATCTTTGTTAAGTATTGGGACATGCCTACAATTTGGATTCAAATCCCATTCCGATGAATATATCTATTACATTTCATTTTTGTAGCGTTAGATTTCGTATCTAGCAAATGATACCTCTAAACATACAAAAGGGGGTAAAGGGGGGGGGAGCGCTTGGACGGTTATCAAGAGGTTCAAAATTTTATATTATTTCTAAAAATATTATTCAATTTCCTAAGTGTGTTACAATTGTGTAAATCACTTACAAAAAAATGTAGAAAAACATAAATACATGTGTTAATTCCTTTTGTTAGTCCCTTTCTGTAAGTAATTTCTAAAGGACTATAATTTTTCACGAAAAGTGGAAAACGATGTGTCTTGGGTTCTCTCTGCCATTCTAGAAAATGCGTGAAACCTCTTTTATTGACTTCACCTATATCTATCTGTCTATACCTATATCATAGTAAGAAAATTTGACAACGCTATTTTAAATCACTTCTTGTTAGATAATCGGGACACTTCTCTAGTGCCGATTACAATTAAATATTTTAGAGCATACAACCTGATGTCGTCGCCAAGACGACCAAGGTAACAAGAAAATAACGATTAGAGTGTTCCCTTTAGTTTCTTTTTAATTGTTAATTGTCGAAATATTTTTAAAGTGTTAATGTTAAAAAATATTTAATAAATAGCATTCTCTCTTGCCAAACGATTGTTCGTAGAGTAATCTTTGGGTAGCAGAAATTTGTAAAAAATCTCTCTACAGAGATGCTAACAACAAATATAAGTTGTAATAAAGCGTATAAGAATTCCGACGTAGCTGAATGTAGAACTCATGGCTTAGCGGTCAGAGCGCTTGAACGGTTTTCAAGAGGCGCGGGTTCAAATCCCGCTGCGTTAAAATTTTATGTCTTTTTCAATTTCCTAAGTGTGCGATTAACACTTTAAAAAATATAAAAACACATTATATTTATATCGTAGAATTGCAATAGATTATAGATATTTCAAGAGTAGGTACTATACCATATAATAAAATAATATAGTGAAACTTCTATCGTATCTAGATAAGAGCAGGTAGACGAACCTTGTGCAATAATAAGCGCACCCACAGCATCCTTAGCTGGAGCGTAATCAGTTTATTAAAGGAAATTGATTTTCTTAGAGACTCGAGGCGTCGTCTTGAAATATTCATAGTAACCTTATAAGATTTCGCTTTTAAATTTAAAATAAATTATGTTTTTAATAGATATTGGTATTATGAATAATATTGTTTTACGATTAAACTTATTTTTTCCCTAACGATATATGTAAATTTTTTAAACTTTTTTTTTAAAGTGTTAAAAGGAAATTGAAAAATACATATTTAGAAAACGGTTTTCAAGAGGCGTGGGTTCAAATCCCGCTGCGTTCAAATTTTTATACGTTTTCTAAATAAACCAATGGTTTTTAATGGTATTTAATGGTATTAATAAAACAATGGTTTTTAATGGTAATTTAAATTAATTGCCGTACGATTCTTGACGCTTTGTTGTGAGTTTGATTTTTATATAAAAAAATTTTTCACATTTTAACTAAACGAAGTTACCATTTGTAAAATAGCCTGTAAATTACTTTATGATTTATGTTAAATTGTTTTCACTCACACCAAAAAATTTGATACATCAAAATCCATAGCGGAAAGAGGCTATCATGGCGCAGTGGGACAGTCTGCCTGTTAACGCCATTGGTAGGTTCGATTCCCACTCGGGGCAATGATTGTATTTAAAAAAATATTTTAACTTATCCGCTCTGGTACCTAAGACATAGAATGGTGTTGAGTTCCGCCACTTCGACCACGCATTGACCCTGAGTTCTGTCTGACTACAACCTGCAAAAAAATACATCAAAATGACGGAATTATATTCTTTATCTATTTTGTTTATATTATAAAGAATGACTATAAAAATATTTCCAATATACAATTAATGAATGAAGTTGCAATTTTCTTATTCTTTTTTCGTATATTTTTTGTCCGGAGGGGACTTTTATTTCCGCTCGGATTAAAGACTGTGTGTGTTGAGTGGCGGTACTTAACACACAATAAAGAGCGTAAAATCTAAATATGTAGCAATCGAGTAGCAATGAAACTCACAACCACTGATCCGCGAGGACTTTTTAACCGAGGATTTCATTTAAAATACCGCTTTTTATTCGATTTGGCATCAGATTATTCTAACAAAATTTTCCGAATAACTCCCTCTTCACTTAATCAATAGTTTAAACTAATAACGTCGCGTCTACTATTAAGTGCATTAGCGAGAACTATAGAAGCTTTATCAACACGTGTCAAATAATATGAATTAAAACGTCTTCTTAGCTATATAGGCAATTATATATTTTTTGCTTGACCTAGCCTTAAGACTCTCCATTCTCCGCTTTTCTCTTGTGTATATTTGTATATACACATTCAGGAGAATTCGGTCACTAAGCGCACCATTGAGTACGATAAGACAAAATAAGCCTTGGGCCTCAGCCTCAGTAAAAATAGTCATTGTTCAAATATTCCACTTTGCACGCATTCTAGAACATTGCGCTCTGGTTTGTTAAACGAATATTAAAATAAAACATTTATATTAAAACAAAATATTTATACGTTTTCTAAATATGTCTTTTTCAATTTCCTAAGTGTGCGATTAACACTTTAAAAAATGTTAAAATATATATAAACAATACAAAGCCTTTACAAAAATGTCGGATTTTATCACTAAAATGAAGATGGAGGTACTGTTGTTTAAACAGGCAATTCTAATTCGAGATAAGGCGATTAATTGCTCCTCTAATCTAAACCTATTATTTGATACAAAAGTAAATTAAACTTCACTGGTAAGTGTCTTTACTTAATTCCAGCACTAATGATTGTTTCAGGTTTCGTCTGTCAATTGTATACGAGACTGTTAGTGTGTTGTTGTTGGGAATGTACATAACAGTCAGAAGAGCTTACATTTTTAGGTTATTTTTATTTGTGTATTCTCCAGTGTAGTTACACGTCATATAAAAATAAGTTAACAAACTGAAATAAGAATAATTATAGAGACTGCAGTGGTGTAGGACTCCTGCTAGCAAAGTGAAGGCCAACGGTGAAAAGCCCAAGATCGAGCTCAGTGGCGTACAATGGGAGAGGCCTATGTCCAGTGGATGGAGAAGGGCTGATGACGATAATGTGATAGAGGCCATCGTGGCGCACTGGGTTCGTTACTAACTGTTAACGTGATAGGTTTGTGGGCTCTCAGATTCTCAGTCAGGGAAATTAATAAAAAGTTTAGTTTTTTTATTTCTCTGCTCTAGTTCTAACACAAAGCGGGGCGCTGAATTCTGCCACTCGACGTGCAATCGAGTGTCTTGACACTAGGTTATCTCTGTCACCCTGCTGTGTGGGAAAAGGCGTGAAGCATCATCCCATCAGTTATTTTAATTTGCTAATACTTACTGCAGAACTTTTGCTATATTTAGACAGCGATATAGCTGATAAAAAAAGAAAAAACCATGAAACCATATAATATGACTATTCTGTTTTAAGTTTCAAAAGAGGGTATTGGACTCATCTGGTAGACCAGAGGATAAGTAAAAAAAATTTTTAGAGTGTCTATGGCGTATAATTTTGCTTAGTTTTTAAGTAATATTTAAAAAGAAAATTATACAAGCATATAAGTATATCTAAGAACTAAACTTAGGCTTTTTTAAGCTCTAGAGCAGCTTTTTTAAGCTACAAGAACCTAAGTAAACATGTTATATGCGTTTCTTATTTCTGGAAACGTCTAAAAGTAATCTACATTCCTGATTTAACCCGTAATCAGTTGTACTAACATTCCTTTTACATTAGCGTTTATTATCGTCTTAAATAAAGGTAAAAATTATAGCTCGACAACAGTATATAAATTGCACGAATAATTATGAAACAAGACTTAATTTTTTTTACGCCTGGATTAGAATTATTTAGATTTTAGAAATTGCTTTATGTTTTGACAGCTTTTCGCTTTTTCGCCCATAGCCTATCTACATATTACAGAGAACCTAGTGACCGAGAACCTACACTCCATTCTCAATTTTACGTCCGTCCAAATACGACACATTACCTGTTGAGTTGCGGAACTCAACACCGCGCTTTATCCAGAGTGGAGAAATGAAACTGCATTATTAATAAAAAAAAACTTTAATCAAGTCTATATCCATCATATGTTCTCGAATTCAAACTGATATTTTAGATTTGTTTATTATTTTTCAGATGTCGTGAGTTTGTCGTTTTCATTTATATCGTTAAGCAATTGATAATGAGGCAAATTGTACTCGGGGAAATATATATACTTTATATTAATTAAGTAAAACAAAGTGTTGCGCTTATTGATTTTGCAATAAGACCGGTGTGTCTTTTCAAAAGTATATATTATTTAGTTCTTTCTGTATGCTACATATAATGCTTAAGAAATAAAACAAAAAATTACGTATTTTCACCATCTATATCGTTTATTTGAAAATGAAAATCATGAGTGTTTTTTTAGATACAATCTACAATGACAATTTTTTTTTAAACATTTTTTAAAGTGTTGTTCACACACTAAGTAAATAGAAAAAGACATACAGACCTTAAACGATTTTTCAATATCCTTAGTGTGCGTTCAAAACCTTGAACGAGTTTCAAGGGGCGCGCGTTCAAATCCCGCTGCGTTCAAATTTGCATACGTTTTCTAAATATGTCTTTTACAATGACAGTGTATAAATGGTAGTGTAATAGGATTCAAAATATTCAGCAGTCGTGAACGATTATCAGAAGCGAACACAATTGGCAAAGCTCCTACTATTCCAGGAATTGCTTTCGATAGAGACACTTTTAGAAGCCAGCTCGTGCCGATACGCTGACCGTCACTTAATTTCTTCTTAGACAATATTTTTGTTTATTTGTTATTATAAACAAAAGAACAAGGAGTAATGTAATGCAATATATCTGAAGAGAACGGAGCGTCCTAACACTCAGGCTACTCAGATTTGTATGGGAGTGACAATAAAAAAAAGCTTCAGAAAATATTAAGTGGCACTTAAATCACTAAAAGTTGATTTTGTTGAAATTTTTGTGATTAACCAAATTTGAAATGATATTACGACATAAGACTTAACTTAGGAAGTTCTAGAAATATCGAGTATAGCCGCCGCTTAAGGCCTCGCTTTGTTCTTTTTTTAACGTGAACCGAGTGGTAATCGAACCCACAACCAAACGCGGTAAGACAATATGCTGCATAGGCTTCAAGTACTCTCTCTACACATTATACATCATGTATAAATTAATATAGGAAAGTTTCTTAACATACTTTTAGTCGCTTCAATTGTCGATATGTATCAACCTACGATTTGCTTGAAAATTCGCACGCGTGTCCGGATCTGGATACAAAGTTTTTATATCACGAACTTAATGTTCTTGCCAAGATAACCAACCAGGATAACGAGAAAATAATTTAAAGCGGTTCTTTTTAGTTTGTTTTTCATACATTATTTGCATAGCTTCATGCCCAATCCTACATATTATACCCCCTAAGATATTGTGTAATAAGCGACGGACTAAACGCTACACTTTGTCTTGTCAATAGAGTGGACAAATGAAAATAATTTTAATATAATCATACCACCGAGTGGGAATAGAACCCCCCTACCATCGCGTATACAGTCAAACACTGGGCCACGATGGCCTCAACACATTTGTTAATAGTTAGTATATTTAATTTATTTTTTCAATTTGTTATATAAAAAACATATTTTGCATATATAATGTTTCAAAGACATAATAGACATCAATATCACCGACCCATATCAAAATCGCATCAACTCATCTCAGCCAAATCCCGCCATTTGGCTGACACAGCGTCTGTAACAGCCATACATATAGGTTTATGTCGGAAATAATACTATAACACCGTACACGTTGCACGCGTGTTAATATATTAAGTACATATATAGCAAAATTACTGTAGACTTTCAAAATTATGAAATTTCTGAAAGAATCTCTTGAAATTTTATAATAATGTAGCTTCAAGCCTCTTCCCGTAAAGCAGGGTAGGTTAGTCAGGGAGAAGCTAATGTCAAGACACTCCGTTCTACACTTTTCGGCTAAATTGAACACATTGCATATTGTGTGGTGGAACTCAACGCCGCGTAACCGTCACCAGAGCAGATAAAGCACAATTATTAAAATATAAACTTATCAATTTTTTTTTACATTTTTAAAAGTGTTATTCGCACACTAAGTAAATTGAAAAAGACATTCTAAATATGTATTTTTTATATAATCATATCACTAGCAGCCGCGTATTTGTATACGTTATCCAAACGCTGTCACACTGCGTCTTAATAATCACATATATTAGAAATTTCTTTTATCTTGAACATATATGATTCTGTGTAATTTGTTTTCGTTTAAAAAAGCATCAAGATTTTATTGATTTCCCATTTTACTGTACAAATAGAAATTACAGTTTTATTTCATACTTTGTACATAAATTGAAGATTGAAGAGAGATGTTTTTGAAACTAATGTTTATTATAATAATACGTTATAATCAAAAGAACATTCACGCGTGGGCACATGCACAAAAAATGAGCTTTTACAGCTAGAAATTTCATATTCAACTTTATAGCCTATATTATAAGGCAGTGCATTATCAAAATGAGTTCAGTTGGAAGCGAGACGAAAGAATTGGCAACGCCTGCGCAGATGACCAGACAATTTGGACCACCGGCCGCGGCAAAAAATGTTCCAATTTCTTTGAAAGGTAAGGAATATGTTAATTCAAAAAATATGATTAATCTTAAGACCATTGTAGCGCAGTGGTACAGCTGACTGCAAACGCTAATAGTGGTGGGTTCGATCCCCATTTGGAAGAATTATATATGAATAATTTTGATTTTCGCTCTGGTATAAGACAAAATCTCTCTCTTCCTACCCTTTTATGTGGAGAAAACACTCATAGCTGTTATTACTTCATATTCCAGTACCTAGTACAAGTTCAATAAAAGAAAAGATAATTTATAATTATAATTTATTTAATTTGTATATATATTCTTTCTGAGTGACCGAAATACAATGCAATTAGAAGGATGCAATTCATTATTTGTAGAGTGTAGTGGAGCACTAAAAGGGTACGATTCGAAAATTCTGTAAAAACAAAAAAAACCGATTTAGACATTTTAAAATATTCATAAACAGAGTTGTGGATTATTACTTGTATAACAATATAACTTTGAATAATTTATTGTTTGCACTAAACTCACTATAGCGATATTAAGACTAATAAGCTACATTTGTAGTGAACTAAAGTGAAATTGCAAGCTGCATTATATACAGCTGCAATATATCGCATCGCATTAATGTCTAAAAAAATTTATTTACCCGACTCAAAACCACCCCTCGCTAGGGGTGGGAAAATGGTCATTTTAATGCAGACTCGTAGTTAGTACGAGCTTTATTTTATAATATCAATAAGTATAACTTGAAAGATTTTTATTTTTTAACTTTTTTTTCTCATAGTGTCAAGACATTCCGTTTTTCAATTTCTTCCCGCATTTGTGTTAAATGGCGGCCCGTGTTAAATGGCGGCGCTTTGTTTTACCAGAGATAAGAAATGAAAGTAGTTTAAATATATTCATATCCCCGAGTGAGAACTGATTGAACCCACAACCAATCGCGTTTACACTCAGGCTGTTTTCCACTGCGTTACGATGGCCTTGCTCATGATTTTAATTATAAAATATCTTTATTCCAAAATACTATGTAAATTACCATTAACAAGGATTATTGACTTACAACTGAACTCATTTTGATAATGCACTATCTTATAATATAGACTGTAAACTTGACTGACTGAATTAATTTCGTAAATAATGTAAGAAATTTTCTATTCTTTCATCTTTCACAGTATGTTAGGTACAAAGAACCCGTGCACAAGTAATGCCGTTCTAAGGGACGTCTAGAAGCAGGACTCCAGACCAAAGACGCGAGTTAGATTGATTTTAAACACCTTACTGTTATTATTATAAATAGACCCAGTATTTGAACTCTAGTTCTCACATATAAAGCACATATTCCCAAAAAATAGTTTACTTTATTTGTTAGAAGCTTATTATATGTCCTGTAAAAAAGTTCAAACAATCTGTTTTTTTTCGTAAATAATGAGAACAAAGGTTACACTATTTGTATTATACTTATATTAATAAATAGAGTCTGTCAGCTACAATCTAACCCCTAGCGGGGGTGAACTGTATAATATGCAACATGTTTCAAAAAACAATTTAAGTCCATTCGCAAATATTGCAATAGAGAACGAAATATACGAGTTTAGAATACAATTTTTTGTCTGTTGTTCAAATGTATTACAGTTTCATCGGCCCTTTCTGACCAAAATTGAGACATTGCGTGTTGAGTGACGGGACTCAACGTCGCACTTTGTTTTACGTACAAGATCAGAGAAATGAACATATTTTAAATATAATAACTCCCTAAGTGTTTTCACTGACGACCATATTTTTAGAAAGTATTAGCTAGCAATGGTATAAATTTGCTATTTGAATTTAGAAGGAGCGTAGTCTATCATTTCACGAGGATATTAATGCACATTCGTTTACTTTACAGATCCAGGATTTTTGTCATTAGGATTAAATTCTGGACACTATAACTGTTAACTGAGTTTGAGGTCAAAAATTTTCGTTTCTATAGTGACTATAAACATCTTTCATTCGACAATTACTAGAGGACCGAACCCCACCAAAAAATCATGGTTTATTATTAAACTACCCTCAAAAACTTGACGAACGTATCTCGTGTAACTACATTTTAATCATAATTCGTTCATTTTTAATTGTAAAAGTTCATTGTAAAACAGTTAAGAACTAATATTTCAAAAGTATTTCATTTTATCACATTTTCAACCTTTATTTTTTTAACTTACAATTTAAATTATCACTATTAAGAGTATTTCATGAGTACTTTCAATTAACTGGCAACATTGAATATACCAAATCATAACAATTGCTTTTGTAACAACAACTATTAAAGTGCTTCATTTGATTTTAATTTAAACATATTAACAATTGATATTTAGAAAACGTAGGAAAATTTTAACGTAGCGGTATTTGAAACCGCGCCTCTTGAAAACCGTTTTCTAAATATGTCTTTGTTAAATTTCCTTAGTGTGCGAATAACACTTAAAAAAAATGTTAAAAAAACATTATATTAATTTTATATATTGGTAATGTATTATTAAAAAATATATTGCCATTATGGACTTCGTCTCTATATAAATTTTAATTATACCAATGTCTGCCTCATTTTTATAAAAAGGGATGGAACGGGTGTTTACTTCACGTAATATAATAATAGATAATATATAATTGAATAAGATCTCTTTGATTTTCGTAAATACTACACATTTTGAAATGAAACTATTTTTAACCAGATTATACGCGTATAATATTGGTATTCGAAAATACATTTTAGAAACCCGACGTTTCGAACACTTCCCAGTAGTCCGTATTCACAGGTAGACTCACCCACTCGCTCAGGTGTACCAATACCAATAAAATACAAGCTTAATACTGTTAAAAATAGTTTCATTTCTGAACCATTTAATTATTTATTATTGTAAAATATCATCGCGCGATTGGAAGCGCTTATTTGTATTAATAAAACAAATGACGGTGTTAGGTTCCTCAATTTTGTACACGGCTTAACTAAATAGATAGAAAATGGTAAAGTGAGTGAACTATATAGTTGCATATGAATCACGTTGAATAAAGGTATAAAAAAAAAATTGTAACACGAATATCATAATAATAAAATACTAATCCCCCAGTACCGCCCCCCTCCATCTATTCTTACAAGTAAGTATTCCTGTATGGAGCCGCGTGCCGCAGAGTAAATCCAATTTTTAATAAACTGGCTACACCCTGTTAGGTGTAGGGTGACTTCCCTTAGCCTTCGGGTTGTTATACTTTTTTTTTAATATTTGGCACGAGTCTAAGATTAAAATTGCTTAAGATATAGATGTACTTCCTTACTAATGCAATCTCCAACTTTTATGTGGGGCGGTATTTTAAAGTTCTTGCTAATATTTTGAGATTAGTTACGTTTTAGAATAAGATTTTATGAGATTTTCTTGGTTTGGTTACTAATCTTATATTATTAGGTCAAGAAAATTAATTAATTTATTTTATTAATTAATTTATAGAACGCAATGCCAGTGAAATTGTTTACTTCCATACAAAGTTTACATTTAATTATGACTGAAATATATATACTTCATATATATTTTTGATATTGTCAGTTTTTTTTTGTCCGTCCAGTAGCCTAAGCCTCTCGTGTCACCCTACAGTAACCCTAACAAAATAGTATTATTGTTTACGTTACTACGAGATTATACGCGACGGATACACTGCATATTTTACAAGACTGCCCCCTTCCCCCCTGTTTAACAGTCAACCCTCATAGAAACAAATAACTTAATAATGTAACCAAATTCCTTACATTATTGGCTGTAGTTTCTTCAAAATATGTGATAATAAAGGAAACACTATTTTTTTTCTTTGACCCTTATTGCGACTTTTGCCTTAAAAATGGGTAATTTTTGCATATTAATTATCTGCGTCCACAGCCTTACGCTTCCTACAGCAGCCAACTAGAAAGAACCTAGTATCAAGACACTCTAACCTTGCCCGAATTCGATACATTGTGTGACACTCAGCTCCACCCTTTACGTCATACCAGAACGGAGACATAAAATCAAACGAAGAAGCAAACCCCCAAGTGGGGATCGAACCCACAATCCACGCGTTCTCTCTGTTGTTTGGAAAATGCGTGAAGCTGTTGAAGTAATAAATATAAAATATCTAAAATTTAAATCACTTAACGTAAAAGCAAACACGCTAATTACTGTATTGTGTACTGAACGACAAATTATGGCAACGATACACTATCGCTAAATATTTAAAAAAAAAATAAGAAAATTATTATCTAAAAGCTTGGTTTTTAAACTTTATTTCTTATCTTTTGATAAATTTGTCTTTCTTTTCATTCATTTATTTTCATTTTCAGTCTAATCATCTACCTTCTATAACTATAAATATATAACTTTCTTATATGTACTACCAGACAGTGTTAGACAAAGAGCGACGTTGTGTTGCGCCAACGGAATCAGAATATCTCGTTTTGGGTTGAAAGCCCTGGAACAGATTGTTTTTGACACTATGTTTTGTCTGGCTACGCAGCTATACGAAGAAATAGCGTGAAGCTGCAAGATAACCATAGAAAATAGCGTGAAGCTGCAAGATAACCATAGAAAATAGCGTGAAGCTGCAAAAAGACAACCTTAGAAAATAACATGAAGCTGCAAGATAGCAATAGAAAATGTTCAAGAATAAGACCAGCCCTTCATCTTATTCGTATCACTCTTCACAGAGTGGTCGTGGTCCACATGCTGTTTCAATTCTAAGGGGGTATAGCAGGTTTAGCTCACAGTAAAATGTCCCACCATCTCTCCCTTCTTGAAGTCATTCTGGTATTCTGGCATTCTGGTATTCCCATTAGCAAAGTCAAACGCCTATTACATAAAAAAATAATAAATAACTTAGTTATCTATCTTTCATACATTTATTTCCTGACATTTAACTAATATAAATTAAAATGTTAAAATATAAAAAGCAGACTATGAGGTATTGCGCTCGACTATAGAAGCTCATTTTCGTCCTGAAACAAGGTCTAAATTGCCCGTCATTACAGGTCGGGTTTAGCTAAATTTGCATAGATTGCGTAAACTGAACCGACCCCAATGTATCGCGCTTTCGTAATTACTATTATGAGTGATATTTTTAATTACATGTCCAATTGTCGCTTAGCTTTTTGAACCTTAATATAAAGAAAGGTATGGTTTGGGCAACTTTGAAAATACAATAGTATAATTTAAATAAATAGAATTGAGACCATTGTGGCGCAGTGTGACTTCATCTGACGGCGGAAAGTGGTGATTGGAGTGTCTTGACACTGGCTTCCCGATCTGCCTACCGCCGTAGCGGAAAAGAGGTGAGAAGTTCAACAAAAAAATACTTGTAAACTCTTTAATATCTAAATGTTACATAGACAAACACACATTAGTTAAATACACAAGAAAAATTGAAAAGCATTAAATTTTATTGCAGCATTATTATAGCAGCATTTTAAATAATATTTATAAAGAAAATATTGTATTTTATTCACGCTTCCTTTCAGCCTACCTCGTAATACACAAGTACACCTAGCTGTGTAAAGTGTAATATTTAAATATCACCTACATAGATAATTACATTTCGAATAAATATCATCCCAACCAAAAGTCAGTTAAAAATCAAACGAATGCAGATTAGAAATGAAAAGTGCAACTTACAACAATCCAATTTAAAACTGGTCGTCCAAACTGCCACCATCTTTACTGAAATCTACGCAGCCTTTTAAGCCACGTTTGGACTTTGTCCAGAACGAGGATGTAGAACACCGAAAAATCCACAATCAGCGTATTATGAAATGTTTATGACAAGTCTTTTAACGTCAAATACGTCAATATGTGTGATTTCCTCATAGATGGCGTAAGTAAAATTTTACTTTAAGATTGAAATAGTAATTTAAGTGGTCAGGCAGTTAATGAGGTTTTGATCAAACCCCCTTTTACTTGTTGGTAATTTGTTGGTACTTGTTTTATATTAAGTTTCTCGATTCTAGCAAAAAGTGGAGAACGGAGTGTCTTAACTCTAGGTTCTTCCTGATTGTACCCTCTGTACCGGAAAAAGCGTGAAGCTGAAAAAAAACCTTTATAAAATAAGTTTAAGTGAAATTTTCACACATCGCCTAGAATTCCAAAGGGCATTTTAAAAACATGCATTCAAATACTACTGACATTGAAAATGTTATATTAGCAGCTTCATACTCAGTTCAGTTCAGATTCAGAGAGAACCTAGTCTCAAGACATTCAGTTCTCCACTTTCTGCCCTAAGATATTTAATATAAAATAATATTTAGATAACGCATAAAAATTTAAACGCGCAACGGGATTTGAACCCGGGCCTTTTGAAAACCGGTTCTCAAGAGGCGCGGGTTCAAATCCCGCTGCGTTCAAATTTTCATACGTTTTCTAAATATGTATTTGTCAATTTACTTAGTGTGCGAATAACCCTTAAAAAAATGTAAAAATAAATAAATATTTAGGATGTTTTATATTAAATTTCATAGTTTTTACATCGTATCTAGAAACATAGAATCTTTGGTAGCAATTTGGCAGAGCGTTAACTAGGGCAGTAGTAAAGTCGCCAGATGAACTTATCTTAACACGAGTTGGCTCGGTTTTGCCTCCATTCATGATACGTTTGTATAATTCACGAGGGAATGTTTTGGCGTGGTTAGCGTTCGCGCTGGCTGTGGGCTCAAAATCGCCTTAACAGCTGGTGTTTATTTTTGTTTTTTAAGCCTAGCAGCTTAATCAAAGAGAACCTAGAGGCAAGATACTCCGTTCTCCTTTTTGTAACCGAAGTCCCAAGTCCGAGACATTGCATGCTTACTGGTAGAAGTCAGCGCCGTGCTTAGCAATAAATGAAAAGCCAGGGCAAAGAAATAACAATAATTTATATAATTTCCACCCATACTGGGAAATGAACCTAATACACCTAATAGAGTTAACATTTAGACGATGTCAAACACTGTAAAAAACAGGTGATGCAACCTCCCTAATCTCAAAACATATCAAGAGATGGCGGTGCAAAATTCAACGTGAAAGCTGAATCGCGATGGCAAAGTTTTCAAGGCAGACATGAAGGGATCGCCATTTATTAACACATTTTAGGCCCCCGAACGAGACGCCCTCCGCCCGTCGTGCTTCAGGGGAAGCGGATCCCCTGGTCAAACACTGCCACCTACCTGGGGGTCAGGCTCGACAGACGCCTGGCCATGACGGCCCAGGTGAAGAAAGTGACCGGTACCGCAAGGGCAGCCCTTTACCAACTGAGGAGCGCGCGCCTACGAGGGAAGCTGCAAGTCGTCCAAAACATCGCCCTGCGACACGCAACCCAGGCCCCTCGATACGTCAGGAACTCTACTATCCAGAGAGACCTGCGTATCGAGACGATCGGAGACCACATCGCACGACTTGCAGCCAACATGTTCCAGCGCGCCGACACCTCGCAGTTCGTCCACCTCCGGGGAATAGCACCACACCACACCAGACCTCCCGACCGCCGCCGTCTCCCGAGAGACATCCTACCTCTCCCCCAATCCGACTCCTGAGCGGCTTTCCCGGTCGCAGATCGCCTAAGCTGGGCCTCCCCCGAGCAATCGAGGGTCTCACCCGGCTGGGCTGATCGCCTGAGTAGCCATCGCTCATCCCACACCACCGACCTCCCCTCCCCACCCCCTCCCCACCCCACATAGGGATGGCCATCCATAACAAGGGCCGCCATGCGACCCCCCCCATGATCCACCCGTAGCTACGGGTGGCGACGACACCCACGGTCGGAGGGTTCGCCCTGGTACCGTCTCCCCTCTCACAAGAGAGCGAAGAACACACCTTCCACATTTTACTAACAGAATGGAATAAGAATTTTTGCTAACACCAGAATTACACTTCAGTTCGTGGAGAGTAATTTCTCGTGTTTAATAACCTCACATCCATATCTTATCTGAAAGTTGTATTTTGAACTAGCTGTGCCTGCCATTTTGTCCGCGTGGAAATGTAAAATAAAAGTAACTTAAGTTAGTCCTTATCACATTAGCTAAAGACGTTCTAGAGATTAACCGGAATAAACAAACAGACAGACTGACAAAAATTGTAAAAAATGTTATTTTGGTATATATACCGTGTATACATACATATGGATTTAGTATAAAGCGGTTATTTTAGTATCACGGCATTTAAGGTTTTCTAACAGTAAATTATTCGATAATATCGAGCATGGGTTCGATAATATCGGGTTCCTACGTAAACAGATATAAATGCAAAAAAAATCAACTTTACAGCTCTCCTGTTAAATTGTTTAGAGCAGTTTGTCGTTTAAGATTCCTAAGGAAATGATTAAAATATCGTAATGCCGAAATTTGAATGATTTTATAAAGTTTTGTTTTTGTACTTGTACCAGTATACGTAGACAGTCTCTGCGACGGCCCTCTAATGTTATGTGGTGGGGTTGTTCCTGCGTTTCTCCCTAAATTTCTAAAATCGATCCAATGACTCAAATATATATAAGACTAGTGACCCACTCGCGGCTTCGCCCGCGTGAACTACAGTTGTTTCATAT